>VMDO01025478.1:0-28091 GCA_007922755.1 Pedetes capensis
GAGGACCCCCCGCCGGGCCAGGGCCCGAGGACGCGCGGGGCCTCCGGGCAGCGGGACCCGAGGGCCGTCGTTCAGCGAACACGCGCCGCTCCGGGATGGACTCAGGCGGTGTGGACATTTATTCACGTGTGACGTCCCTCCCGCCCCTCGCGGGCGGGGGAGCGAGGTCCAGGGCGAGCCGCCGCCCCACTTTTACAGAGCCCCGCGCTGGCAGCCCCGGGTGAGGGTGGGATTGAAAAATAAAGCCGGCGGCTCCCTTGTTTTTTTTTTTTTTTTCGCGGTACTGGGGTTGAACCCAGGGCCTCGCGCCTGCAGGCTCTGCAAGTGCTGGGCCACTGAGCTGCGCCCCAGCCCGTTGTTTCACTTGTTTTGAGACAGGGTCTCCTTGAATTGCGCAGACGGCCTCTGGTCTCGAACTTGCGACCCTCCCGCCTCCCGCCTCCGCCTCCCGAGCCGCTGGGATGGCAGGCGTGCGGCACCGCCCCGGCCTCCTGATTGATTGTGGACGCGGGCCGGGAAGGGCCTTCCGAGGGTCTCGCAGGGAACATGCAACTTTGTGCGGCGCGGGCGGAGGCAGGCGGGAGGCCGGGCAGCCGGGACCCTCAGCCCACGGAGGCCAAGACCACGTCCACCGGCAGCTCCTCGGAACTTCGGGCCGTCACTTGCATTGTCACCGTGTCCAAAAGCAGCAGGCGCGAGCGCACCAGGATGTCGTGGCCGCCCCGGAACACACCTGCAGGGGGAGAGAGCGCAGAGGCTGAGCGGCCTTGGCGGAGGCCGGCGAGGGCGGCTGGGAGGCAGAGCTGGGCTGAGATCGCCGACCGAGGTCTGTGCAAGCCACGCTGCTGCTCTGAGCTCCGGAACCCCCGACAGAGTGGCGCTAATAACAACACTGACACGCCTCAGGGCTCTGTCACGCTCTGGCGGAACTGTGGCCATCTGGGGCCTGCACTTGACGTCACAGGCTCCCATGGTGGCTGAATCTGAGCACAGATGACAGGGACGGCCCCACAGAGCGGGTGCCTGCAAGGCCCAGGGGACCCTGGCCAGAAAGGAAAGGCCTGGAGGCTGTCAGCTGTGAGCAGGCACAGAGGCAGAGCACCCCCCCAACCCTGTTTATAAACACTCAGCCAAAAATAAAAGTGAAAAGTCCTGGGCTGGGTGCTCCTCGGAGCACGGCCTGCCTAGCAGGCCAGAGGCCCTGGGTTTGATATCCCTGGGACTACAAAACAAACAAACAAACAAGAATTTCCTTTTGTTAACCAGTTTGGTGTGATAATTGTATTGCCCTTTTTTTTGTTTTGTTTTGTTTTGCAGTACTGGGGGTTGAACCCGGGGCCTCACGGCTGCATGCTGTGCAAGTGCTGGACCACTGAGCTGCACCTTCAGCCCATTTTTTAACTTTTTGAGACAGGGTCTCGCTAAGCTACGCAGACTGCCTCTGGTCTCGAACTTGCGATCCTCCCGTCTCTGCGTCCTGAGTATTGCCCTTTGTGTCAAACAGAGGAGTCACTCTCTCTTAGGGAAACAGGTACAAAAGCATTTGTAAATGCAGGAATTTCAATGAAAATCTGGGAGAAAGTGTGGGTACGGGTGCTGTTAGTGTGGACACTGGAAGATGAGCAGATAGGGTTCATTGCACTATTCAGTTTTGGAGTATGTTTGAAAATTTCCAAGACAAAGTGCTTAAATACTCATTCTTGTTAGAAAAGACCAACCAATGCGGTAGAAAATTAGATGAAGGGATAGCAGACAGTTCACAGACAAGGTAACACAAATGGAAAATGCTTAACTTCATTTAAAATACAAGAACTGTATGTTAAAATTACACTTAAGCCAGGAGCGGTGGCACAGGTCTGTTATCCCAGCGACTTGGTATGTGGAGGCAGAAGGATTGCAAGTTTGAAGCACCCTGTGTAACTTAGCAAGATTCTGTCTCAATTAGAAAAATATTTTAAAAGGGGTTGGGGATGCAGCCCAGTGGTAGAGTACTTGCAAAGTGTGTGGGAGGCAATGGGTTGAGCCCCCCAGTACCACAATATACAAATAGTAGTTTGGGGGTACAGCTCAATAGTAGAACACTTGCAAAGTTTATGTGAGGGCCTGGGTTGAAAAATAAGAAAAGAAAAACCTACACTTAACGTTTTCACCTAGACTGGCAAAGATCATAAAGTGTGATGCTGATGGGCATAATGGTACACACCTATAATCCCAGAGATTCAGGAGGTGGAGGGAGAAGGATCCTGAGTTTAAAGCCAAAAGTACCCTACGTAACTTAGCAAGACCCTGTCTCAAGATAAAAAATGGTGTGGCAGCTCAGTAATAGAGCCCTTGCAAAGCAGGTTCAACCTCCTAGTTCCACACACATACACAAAAAAGTGTGATGCTACATATACTGTGTTCTCTAGAGTGTGGAAGGAAGGGAAAGCATGCTATTCCTGTGGAGGAAAACTGGGAATTGTTTATCAAAATGAGAAATGCAAATCAATCCAACTTGGTTGTGCCTTGGGAAATGTACTACAGATATCCTCAGTGAACACATACAAAATAAAGTGTGTGCGTTGAGTACGTGCTGTAGCATATTTTGTAATCGCAAGATTAGAAAGTCTAAATATTCACCAGGAGGAGCTGATTCCATGGAGTATAGTACATCTACACGATGCGATAGCAGGTAGCCACAAAAAAAGGAATGAAGATTCAGTATGGGATGATGAAAAAGTTCTGGAAGCTGAGCATGGTGGGACATGCCTATAATCCCAGTGACTTGGGAGGTGGAGGCAGGAGGATCATAGGTTCAAGGCCAGAGGCAGCTTGTGTATCTTAATAAGACCCTGTTTTAATTTAAAAAATAAAGAGGCTGGGTGTGCAGCTCAGTGGAAGAGCGCTTGCAAAGTATGTGCGTGTGAGGCCCTAGGTTCAGCCCCTCAATACTGGAAAAAAAAGAAGAGAAGAAAATTAGAAAAAGTTCTGAAGGTGGATGGTGGGGATGGTTGTACAACAATGTGACTGTACGGAATGCCACTGAACTGTACACTTAAATATGGTTAAAACAGCAAACTTTATATGTATTTACCACAATTAAAAGAGAGAGAAAGCTCTATATAGTGACAGGGAATATCAGCTAAATGCATTATAAAGTACAAAGCATGGTGCCAAACAATGTATATACTATGCATACGTAAACATCAGCATTAAAAAAGGGGAGTGTGGCCAGGCATGGCGGTGCACACCTGTGATTCAAGCACTCAGGAGGATGAGGAGAAAGGACTGCACTTTCAAAACCACCCTGGGCAACACAATAAGACTGTCTTAAAAGTGGCACATGCTTGGAGTCTCAGTGACTCAGGAGGCTGAAGCAGAGAATCGCAAGTTCAAGGGCAGAGGCAGCCTGTGTACCTTAGCAAGACCCTGACTCTAAATAAAAAATAAAAAATGGCCCGGGGGTGTAGCTCAATGGTAGAGCACTTGCAAAGCATGCATGAGATGCTGGGTCCAAGCCCCCAGTACTGCAAAAAGGAGATGTGCTCCTGTCAGCCTTTATTGCCAGAGAATGACTAGAAAGATGTATAGGTGTTGTTCATAACAGCCACACTGGTGCCTACTGGCAACTGGATTGTTGTCAGCAAACGTACAGATGGGGACATCTCAATCGTTCATACTTTGTGAATATTAAATGCAGTGCAATTTGAATCCCCATGTTCCCGGTGCAGTCTGTAGCCCCAGGTCCAGCAGTATTCCCACCTGTAAGCTACCCAGGCCCTCCCCACTCGAGGCGAGGTGCTGCTAACCTGCGAGGAGCAGCGTGTGGGTGTTCTTGTTATCAGGCACTTTGTCCGACCTCTCACAAGGATGCATTCCCAAGAACTTCACGATATTGCCTACGGCCTCTGTAGGGAGAAATCCCAGCAACATTAAGCCACCTGTGTATATTCACACACACGCACATAACTCGGTTTTGCTTTGGGCACTGGAGGTTGATCCCAGCATCTTGTGCACACTGGGTATGTCCTCTACCACTAAGCTGCATCCTCAGCCCCGAGCCACCCACCCCGTTGTGCTACCAACACTGCCCTGTGCTCTGAGGGGCTTTCAGTGAGGTGGCGTGTGACGTATGTGCTCTAGATGTGGCCCTGGATCTGTGGGGGGAAAGGGGAGCAGTGTGTGTCAGCAGTGGCTGAGGGTCCTGAGAGGCAGCCGGGCTGGGACGACATCCCAGGGGTTTACCTTCAAGCGTCTTGATGGTAGACAGGGTGAAGGTCTCCTCCTTCTCAAACTCATCCCCTACCTCATCCCAGGCTGCTTCGAAGTTTACTTTCATGACCTTTTGGATGTGATCAGCCACAGTGACTTCCAGGTCCTCCAGCTGGAGAAAGGCAGGGAGAATCAGACAACCATCTCCAAGGGACAGACTCCTGGTCCACAATTGTCTAGGCCTCTGCTCTGAACCCACCCGTGCTTCCCCTCTCTACAGACTCCTGCCAGACGCTGAGGATGTGGCAGGCTCAGGAGCACAGCACAATTTAACTGCATACCCACCCCGTAAGTCCTTGTAGCCAAGATAGCCTCCAAATGGCAGCAGCTGTTTCTGATTCAGCAGGTCCTCCTCTACTTCAGCAGTGTCCTGTGGGCCTGACATATACTAGGCGCCCATCTCCATTTCAGCCATGAACTGGACACATAATACTCCCACCTACCCACCTTGGATGGACACATCAACACAAAGGTTCCCCATTCATCACTGAGGCCCTACTCTGGTGCATATAGGCCAGACTCAGCTCCTATAGAAGAACTGCCTCAGCCACAGCTCTCTCAAGGACAGACGTCTTGGGGCCGTTTCTGCCTTCGGGCCATTTTGCCTCAGCTACAGCCCTAGAGTGATGCAGGACAGGCATCAGCTGCACTCCACAGTGACAGCCCTCTGGTAACAACCCCAGTTGCCCAGGATGAGCATAATGGCACTGAGCCACTGCCCTATAGTCAAACCCCAGAGGGATCCAAACTCAGAGAGGGATTCTGAAGAGCTATTTCAGTGCACAAAGGACCTCCCTGCAGAGCAAATGGGCTAATTTTTCTAGAAAGCAATCTGACAATAGGAACTGAGTCTTAAAATCATTCTTACCTTGTGACCCAATTATTCTCCCAGGAATCTATCCTAAGGAGGTAACTTGAAATGCAGGTAAAATTGTGTACCCCAAAGGGATGTTTAATGCAGCACAAGAAAAGAGAGTGAACGTTTGGAAACCCAAATGTCCAACATTAAAAGAGAGAAAGGTCAAATGAGTTATGATCTATGTATATGGCAGAGTACTATAAACTCACTAAAACTGTTGGGGCTGATAGTTCAGTGGTGCATCGAGTGCTTAGCATGTGCAAGGTCTGGGGTTCAATCCCTAGCACCCCAAAAAATGTGTTTCCAAAGTGCTTGTATTGAAAGAGAAAAACATACTAGTTTTAAGTTAAAACAGCAGGATCTGTAATGTATACATGACCTCAATTGTACAGCTTCCCTCCAAAGAAGGACTCTTAAGGATTATGGGTAATGTTTTCCTATTTCTTTATACTTTGAGTTTTGATGCTGCTGCTGCTGCTGTTTTAGTTTTCTGAGACAGGATTCGGCCATGTAGCTCAGGCTGGTCTAGAACTTGCTATGTAGTCCAGGCTGGCCTCAAACTTTCAATCCTCCTGCCTTTGCCTCCAAAGTGCCAGAATTATAGGTGTATCTTACCATGTCTGGCCTGTAGATGTTATGTGCCATCGAGTCAGATCTGACTCATAGCGACCCTATGTATAACAGAATGAAACACTCATCTGACACTGTGCCATTCCCGCCACTATTGTCAGTGCTTCTCTGCTATTCATAGGGTTTGCAATGGCAGATTGTTTCAGGAGTGGGCTGCCAGGTCCTTCTCCCTTGCCTGCAGCACCTGGTGTTCCCAGGTGGTCTCCCACCCAAGGACTAACCAGGCTGACCCTGCTTAACTTCCAAGATCAGGTGGGATCGGATGCCAGGGTGCTATGGCTCAAGACTTATATGTTGTTTTTTACTCCCCAAGTTTTCTTCTTATACATATGTATTTTTATAAATTAAGACAACTTCTTTTAAAGAGAGCTAAAAGCCAAAAACACCAACGAGAAGATTCAACCTGGGCCGAGCTCCAGGAGAGCCGCTCTGCAGCCCTGGGAGAAGCGGCTTACCACATACTCATCCTCATAGCCTTCCTCGTCGGCCTCCCCAGTGGTGGGGTCACAGTCCTTGACAGTGAACTTCATCATGCAGCTGAATGTGCAGGCCACTGTGGGGAAGAAAGGCCGGTGGTCAGGATGTCCCCAGCCTGCCCTCTAGGCCTCTGCTACCTTATGACAGCCACCCAACCCCAGCAAGCTGGACAGAAGTTGCCACCATATGGGACAGGAAACTGAGATCATGGGTCCCAGGAAGAGAGCAGCAGGGAGAGTTGGTGCAGAATGGCTGTGTCTACATCAGTCACAGGCCACTATCCAACGTGTGGAAAGGAAGCCTGTGGCTCCCCAGGAATAGTGGATTTGGGGTGTGTGGGTGTTTACACCTGTGTTTGACGGGAAATGTGTTATGATCAAGGAGTACTGGTGTGAGGGCCAATTAGCCTCGGTTCTGAATTTAGAAAATGCATGTAAACTGAGCTGGGCGCGGTGGCGCATGCCTGTAATCCCAGCAGCTCGGGAGGCGGAGGCAGGAGGATCACAAGTTTGAGAACAGAGGCAGTCTGCGTAACTTAGCGAAACCCTGTCTCAAAAAGTAAAAAAAGTGGGCTGAGGGTGCAGCTCAGTGGTCCAGCACTTGCAAAGCATGCAGGCGTGAGGCCCTGGGATCAACCCCCAGTACCACAAAAAAAAAAAAAAAAAAAAAAAAAAAAAAAAAAAAAAAAAAAAAAAAAAAAAAAGAAAGAAAGAAAGAAAATGCACGTAAACTGAGCCTCAGTTTCCTCATCTCTGCACGGACAGCAGTTCTTATTCCCATAGGTTTGCTAGGAGGAGGAAATAAGATAATAGATGAAAAGTACTCGGGCCTAAGCCATGATTGTCATTCTCAGGACTGAAGCCAAGAAGCTGCCCAGGCCGTCTTCGCCCTATGGGTAACGTCTGGAGAGGGCTCACCGGCTGTGGGGTCTTCCTTGGGCAGAGTCACCAGCGTGTAGCAGGTCCCTGGCTGGTTGTAGGGCAGGGTCCGGGCAGGCACGTAACGGAGCACCTCGTAGGCCTCCGCGGGCTCCATCTGCACGGTCACGTTCTCCAGGGTCTGGTCATTGAGAGTGTTGGTGCAGTCGAACTGGACCAGGAGGGAGGAAGCTCAGACACGGCCCTAGGTCTGAGCCAGGAGGTCTCCTCCCCACGGCCCCCAGGCTCCCTGTCTCCAGCTGACCCTCGGGAGCTAGAGAGGCCCGGGGTCAAAAGGTGGGAGAGACACACCTGCGGTGACAGACCTTGATCAGGCCAGGTTCCCGGCCACGGCAGAGCCAGGTGCCAGGTCCCGCCCCAGCGCTGCCACCAGGCCCCGGCTCACCTGGAACACCATGTGCTCCGCAAACGTGTGTTTGGTGCAGCGGACGACGTACTCAGTCTCCGACTCTGTGAGGGCCACCGGCTCGGGCGAGGACTTGAACAGAGGCCCCAGCCCATGCAGCTCTGGCACGGCTGCCAACTGCTCTGAAACCCAGAGGCCATGCTCACTTGGCTTTGCGATCCCCACACGATGGTTTCTGATAAATCCCCACAACCAGTCGTCCTGAGAGGGTGCGTGTGTATGTTCAACTGCCTGCTTACTGTTTCCTGAAAAATCTGTGCATTTCCTCATCTCTCTGGCTTTCTCAAATCTTACCAGCCCAGAACACTCTCCTCCCCCCACCCGTGAAAGACCTCAGAAGCAACAAACTATGGGGAAGATACCAGTGTCCTAGGCCTGACCCTACCTGGAGATTCCCTCACCTTCAGAAGCTCAGCGATATTGTTACAGCTACAAAGTAAGGCAATGGAACAAACTGGTCCTATACTTGGTCAGTTAGTAGAAATAGCCTATTAGCTAATAAAGAACTTCTTTCGTTTTTCTTTTGCAGTACTGGGGTTTCAACTCAGGGCCTTGCGCCTGCATGCTTTGCAAGTGTCGGACCACTGAGCTGCACCCTCAGCCATTTTTTTTTTAACATTTTGAGACAGGGTCTCGCTAAGTTACGCAGACTGCCTCTGGTCTCAGACTTGCGATCCTCCTGCTTCCGCCTCCTGAGCCTCTGGAATTACAGGCGTGCGCCACCACTCCTGGCAAGAACTTCTTTCCTTTTTTTGAAACAGCAGCTTTCTCTACAGATCAGGCTGGCCTCAAAGTTGTGATTCTTCTGCTTCAGGCTCCTGAATGCTGGGGTTACAGGCATGCGCCCCCATGCCGGGGAAGGGTTACGCCAGAATCTGAATGTTGCAGAAAACCCCACTCACAGCAGCCTGTGAGCGTCTGGTGCGGCCTATCCCCACAAGCCACAGCCACGTTCTAGCACTGGGCTGGGTCCACTAGCCTGAGGTCCAAGGACCCCACGCTGGCCAGCCTGGGCACTGCTGCAGTTTGAAGTCAGTAATGCCAGTGAATGCGGCACCTGACATTTAAGGTGCAGGCAACCAGAATGGATGTGGCTGCTGCTCTCTTCCTGATTCTTGAGCACAGTTTTGTTGTTTTTTTTTTTCTTTTTTTTTTTTTTTTTGCAGTACTGGGGGTTGAACCCAGGGCCTCGGGTTTGCATGCTCTGCAAGTGCTGGAACCCTGAGCTGTACCCCCAGCCCATTTTTTTTTTTTTTTTACTTTTTGAGACAGGGTCTTGCTAAATTATGTGGGCTGCCTCTGGTCTCAAACTTGCGATCCTCCTGCCTCCGCCTCCCGGGCCACTGGGATTACAGGCATGCACCACCGTGCCCAGCTCCAAGTTCTTTCTCTTAATCCCAGAGGAGACTGAGCCCAGGTCTGAGATGAGGCCCCACACTGATCTCGCTGCAGCCCTGGCACTCACCCTGGAAGATCTCCTGCCGGGTGGCGGCCACCTTCTCAGGCTGCTTGACTGCAGTGACAGGCGTGCTTTCTGTAGGAGCAAACACACCTGGTGACCACAGCTGCGGTCACAGGCGGTATCGTGCTGACCACAGTGCTATTACACAAACATAAATCCCACCGCCCTCTGAGTACCCATCGCGGGAGGGGAAGAGCGTGCATTCGTGAGTACGTGTCTCCATTTCCTGGAGCCAGAGGCAGGAAGGGCAATTCCTTCCTTCCGCAAGACCCCACCCATCCTGGTGCAGTTGCTGGCCTACAGCCAAAGGCAGACCCTCCGTCCAGGCCAGGGCACGAAGACCTCTGCCAAGTGCAAGACCTCACCTGCTCTCTGCTCTGCCACGGGGGTTGTGGCCAGGGGCACAGACTTGAGGTCGAAAGGCTTTTCCGACGGCTCCAGGGTATACTGCTGCAGAGCCCTCTCCAGGCCGGGGATGGACACGGTCAGACCTGGAGGACGGCGGGAAAGAGGTTGCTCTGCCTGGATGGCACAAAAGATGCACGCCAGGAACCCCGTGGAAGGGGCCCTGGGGTCTACTAAGAGTTGAGGTGTCGCTGAGTCCTCTGAGACTCACTTCCTCATCCCCATTCTCCTCTCCAGAGTGGGTGAACACAGGAACAAGGTGACTTATAAAGGGAAAAGTACCATGAAAACAGAGTATTTTTGATAATGAGGGCTTCTTCTGAGCTGTCCCCGTGACCTGCACAACTCTGGGATCTCCCAGGTCACAGCAACGCTGTGAGGTTGGCACTGAAGTACAGCTCAGAGTATCTCCCCTTGGATGCCCCTGCCTGGGGTGGGTGTGGGGCTGGGGGCAGCGGGGACTCACCGTGCAGGATGTAGGCCGCGCTGAGGGCCTTCTGCCGCTGCCCCAGGACGCTCAGGTAGAAGGTGGCCCGGTCCCTCACCTCGTTGTCATCGTCCATTACGCACCTGCAACCGGGACACGGGTCTCCTGACAGGCCTAGCAGGGTGGCCAGGGTGGCAGGGGAAGGGCTCCAAAGCTGGGGGCTCGGTACCCAGCAGGGCACCTCTCAAACACAGCAGGGAAGAACAGAGGAAGTGGGGTGCAGCTTGGTGGGGGAAGGAGTAGACAGGCCTTCGGTCCCACCCAGCACCACAAACAAAACTCAAAGAGTAAATGCACAGAGGCACCCATGAGACTAATAATGAGGCATATTCACACTCCGTGGTGCCTCCCGCCAAAGCCCACCTCATGAGGGTGGTAATCCTCTGTGTCCAGTAGCATGTGTCAAAAAGCATTTGTTGTTGTTGTTGTTGTTGTTAGGTGCCGTCGAGTCGGTATCCGACTCATAGCGACCCTCTGTACAACAGGGGAATCACTGTTGTCTGTGCTTCTCTGTTGTTCATAGGGTTTTCAATGGTGGATTGATTTTTGGGAGTGGGTTGCTGGGTCCTTCTCCCAAAAAAGCATTTAGGGATGCCAAATTCCATTTGTAGGTTATATACCCAAGAAACAGGAAAACATATTTTCCAACAAAAACTTGAATATGAACGTTCATCCACAGCAGTATTATTGATACTGCCAAGTAGAAATAACCCAAATGATCATATAATGGAATATTAATTTGGAATAAAAAGGAATGACCTGGCACATTGACACATCTGTAGTCCCAGCACTCGGGAAACTAAGGCAGGAAGATCACTTGAGCCCAAGCGTTCAAGGCCAGCCTGGATAGCAGAGTGAGATCTTATCTGTTTTGAGACAGGACCTTGCAATACAGGCCAGGCTGGCCTTGAACTTGTGATCTCTGCCCCTCAGCCTCCTGAGTGGTGGGATCTCCACATCCAGGGACTGTGTCTCTTAAAAAAGTAAATAAAATAAAAAAATAGCCAGGTGTAGCAGTGAATGCTTGTAATCCCAGCCCTCGGGAGACTGAGGCAGAAGGATCAGATTGTGGGTTTAAGGCCAGCCTGGGCTGCACAGTGAATTCAGGACGAGCCTGGTCTATATTGCAAGACTGTCTCAAAAAAAAAAAAAAAAAAAAAAAAAAAAAAAAAAAAAAAAAAAAAAAAAAAAAAAAAAAAAAAAAAAAAAAAAAAAAAAAAAAAAAAAAAAGAAAAAGAAAGCAGTTTGATGTTAGCTACTGACTACTAATAGATACAGGTTCCTTTTGGTGGTGATAAAAATGTTTTAAATTTAGACTGTGATGGTAGTGCCATGATTCTATGAATAGACTAAAATCCACTGAATTGTGCATTTTAAATGGGTGAATTGTGTAGTATAGGAATTTCTCAATAAAGCTATTTTTAAAAATGGAAAATATAAGCCTGGCATGGTGGCACATGCTTGTACCTTGGCATATAGGAGGGAGAGGCAGGACTGCTACAAGTCCAAGGCAAGCCTGGTATACACAGTGCGTTCCAGGCCAACAGGGGCTACAAAACTCTAAGAGCAAAAAAAAAGAAAGAAAAAAAAAAGAAAAAAGAAAATAAAAAATAACTCAAGTTACCAAGGGTCACATATCAGCGGTGGCCTTTGCATGATGCCATCTTCCATGCTTTTTTGTGCTTTCTACTTTTTTTGTGTGCAATCCATAACTGTATAATTTTTCTCCTCCTTTTTAGTTAAAAAACAAGACAGGAAAGCTGCGTGGGCCCAAGGCAACGTTGTCATTTACCAGGTCCTTTGGCCTAGACTCACCTCTTTAGCAGCACCAAGATACTGGGCAACATCTCTTCGTTTTGGGCTCCGAACTTGGCCAGAGCACTCACAGCGCCTGTGTTTATGAAGCAAATGGTTACCCAAGCCGCTCTGCCGGCTCACCACTTCAGCGCTCAGGGTGAGTCCTCAGGCAGAGGGGGCCAGGGAGCTCAGAGCGACCGCCTACACAATGGGGACTTTTAGGAGGCACCAGCACCACCTGGGCCTCAACCTCCTCATCCATTTGTTGGAGAAGGGAGTCCAACAGGATCACTGGCTCCCACTCCAGGGGCCCAGGAGCTACTTTCAAATTAACTATGACAAGGCCATAGAAGCTGACTGCAATGTCAGATGCCACAGCTTCCACATGGCCTCAATTGGCAGTTAAACCTTAGGTTAATACAGGTGAGAAAATAAACTATTGTTGAAGGAATATTAAATCTGCCTAGTGGGGGCATAAAAGTGAAGAATAAAACTTAAAATTAATAGGGTGATTGTTCATTGAATTATACACTATGTAAAAGCACAAATTTTATGGTACGTGAATTATATCTTAATAAGCTGTTATTAAAAAATTTTTTGAGCTGGGCATCACTATGTATGCCCATTATCCCAGTACATAGGAGGCTGAAGCAGGAGGATTTCGAGATCCAGGCCAGCCTGGGCTGCATAGCGAGACTCTGCTTCAAAAAACCAAGGGCTAAGGGTGAAGCACAGGGGTACAGTTCTGTGGTAGAGTGCTTGCCTAGCATGTCCCTGCCCCTGGGTTCCATTCTGTCCCCACACTGCAAACAAACAAAAAAACTCCCATGAAACCTAAACATCAACATATAGTGAAACTTAAAAAAAAAAGCCACAACAAATTTCAGAGGTTAAGTCATGCAACTAGATGACGTCTAAGGTCCTTTCCACGACGTTATAAAAAAACAGCCTGTGAGGCAAGAACACAAAGTGTGCTCGCGCCTGCTGGGGGCCCGGGTCCCTCCGCTGGACACTCATTCGAGAAGATGGGAAGAGCGCAAGGTCAGCCCAGGCCCAGACCTACCCGCCCGGACCTCCTCGTGCTCCAGGACCACCCGGTTGTAGATGAAGCGGATGTACTTGGAGGGGTTGTTTGTTCTGGGCCCCTCCTGGCCCAGCAGGTGGAGGATCCGGGTGGCCAGCACCGTGAACTCGCAGTCCTCGATGAACTCGCACAGGTGGGACAGCCCCGTCTCTTTGCTCTCCGAGTTCTCCTCGATGATGCCGATGATGCAGTCCACGATGGCGCGCTTGTACTCAAAGCCGCCCTGCGGAGGGTGGGGTCAAGCTGAGTCGGGAGTCTAACTGCGGGCAGTGGCCCGGCTCCAAACGCAGAGCCTGGAGGCTGTGCACCTGGCTCACTAGGCCTGTCTCTGTGCAGCAATGAACAAACGGCTTGGCCTAGATACTCCTAGGCCTTCCAGTTCTAAAAGAAGAGAGTTTAATGGAAACTTTGTTGTTGTTGTTAGGTGCCGTCAAGTCGGTACCCGACTCATAGCGACCCTCATAGGGTTTTCAATGGCTGTTTCAGGATTGCCTTGGGAGTGGATTGCCATGTCCTTCTCCCATTTCTACGGTGCTGGGAATTGAACTTGGGACTTCAGAGACTGCAGAGTGGCGCTCTACCAACTGAGCTAAATCCCACCTTAATGGAAACTTTTGATCCTACTTTTCTTCCTGACTTTAAGATAAGACAAAAGGCAGAATGGGAGATATTGCTGCTACAGGAAACTATGCCAGTTCCTCAAAATATTAAGCACAGAATTACCTGATCCAGTAATTCCACTTCTGTGATGTACCCCAAAGAAGTGAAAGCAAAGGGTTGAACAGGTATCTGTGCGCTCATGTTCCCAGCAGCATTATTCACTACAGCGGAAACATGAACCCGACCTGAGTGTCCACTGATGGATGAATGTACAGACAAAATGTGATCTATACCTGTGAGGGAATATTACTCAGTCTTAAGGGAATTTTGCCACAACCTGATGAACCCTGAAGATATTATGCTAACTGAAATAGGGAAGGCAGAAGAGGACACATGCTGGTATCTGAGCAGTCAGATGCATAGAGGCAACAAAACAGAACAGTAAAGGCAGGTGCCACAGCACACACCTATAACCTCAGCAACTCAGGAAGTAGAAACAGAGGCAGGCAGATTGCGAGTTCAAGGTCAGGGGCAGCCTTGCAACTTAGCAAGATCCTGTCTCAAAATAAAAAATAAAAAGGGGGCGGGAACAGTGGCTCAGGCCTGTAATCTCAGCAACTCAGGAGGCAAAGGCAGGAGGATCGTGAGTTCAAAGTCAGAAGCTGCCTGTGTAACTTAGCAAGACCCTGGAACAAAATGAAATTAAAAACAAATGGACTAGGGGTGCAGCTCAGTGGTAGGCCACTTTCAAAGTGTGTGTGAGGCCCTAGGTTCAACCCCAAACCACTGCAAAATAAACAAATTAATTTTTTTAAAAGGGGGGTAGGAGATGCAGCTCAGTGGTTGGACCACTTGTCTAGTGCATGTGAAGCCCTGGGTTCAAACCCCAATACTGTAATAAAATAAAATCACAATTAAATAAAAATTAAAATTAAAAAGGGGCTGAAGGAGCAGCTCAGTGGTAGAGTGATTGCCGAGTATGCAAAAGGCCCTGGGTCCAAACACTAGTACTGAAAAAAATATAAAAGAAAAGGAAAATATAATCGATGGTAGGTGTCAGGGGCTGGGAGGAGAGGCACAGGGAGTTAAGTGTTTAATAGGCACAGGATTTTATTTAAAAATTAAAGTGATAAGATGAGCCAGGCATGATAGAGAATACCAGTAAGTCCAGCACTCAAGAGGCTGAGGCAAGAGGATTGTGAGTTGGAAGCCAGCCTGGAGTAAATACCAAGACCCATGTCTTAAAAACAAAAAACAAAAAAACAAACAGAGACAGAAGATGGAGTGGGTGGCTGGAGGCTGGGTATCATGGCGCAGGCCTGCAACCTATAACCTGAGCGACTCCAGAGGCTGAGACAGGAGGATCACGAGCTCAAGGACAGAGGCAATTTGTACAACTTAACAAGATCCTGTCTCAAAATAAATAAAGCAGGGTTAGAGACGTACCTCAGTGGTAGAATGTGTGCTTAGTATGTGTGAGGCCCTGGGTTCAATATTCAGCACCACAAAAAAAATAAGCAAATAAATAAATAAAGATTAAAATGGTAAATCATATGATGTGCACATTACACTACATATTTTTTTTTAAAGGTAGCAGAATGAGAGTTGAAAATTCCTGATCAAATCTGTTGTTGTTGTTGTTAGGTGCCGTCGAGTTGGTATCCGACTCATAGTGACCCTCTGTACAACAGGGGAAACACTATTGTCAGTGCTTCTCTGCTGTTCATAGGGTTTTCAATGGCAGATTGATTTTTGGGAGGGGGTTGCCGGGTCCTTCTCCCAAGATCAAATCTGTGCTCTGTAGAATTTAATGAGAGAGGTGGTAGGTGAAATGCTGGAGGCCCCAGGCAGAAAACCCAGTCAAAGTGGGGTAGGCAAGCTGAGCACCATGGCACATGCCTGAAATCTCGGTAAGTAGGGAGGCTGACGCAGAAGGGTGGCCAGCTGGAGGCCAGAAGCAACCTGCATAACTTAGCAAGACCCTGTCTTAAAATAAAAAGATAAAAATAGAAAAGGCGCTGGAAGCGCTCAGTGGTGGAGCACTTGCCGAGCTGTAGGAGGCCCTGGGTTCAACTCCCAGTACTGGGGGAAAAAAGAAAAAGCAGGCTGTACAGGCTTGCAGAGAGACAGCCTCACGTGGCCTTGTACCTTCGCAATTTCTGCTAGTGATGAAGGTAATTTTTTAATATATTTCCTGACTTTAAATGCTAGTTACTAATTCAAAGTGTTTAAAACTTTGTATGATCCAAAGGGGCTGGGGCCGCAGCTCGGTAGTGGAGCACTTGCCAGCACGCACAAAGCCCTGGGTTTGATCCCCAGCACCACATGAACACATCAAAATCTTTGTACAATCCAAATAAAACTTGTGAATTAGGTGTGGCCACCTGTTCCCACCATGAGTAAGCTTCTTTTTCATGAGATTCAGGCCCTCAGTGTGCGTATCTCACAGGTTACTGTGAAAACAGGTAAGATGCTACCTGCACAGTAAGTGAACGGCAATTCATTCAGGCTGTTTTGTGCACAGGGGCGCTGCAGCCCTTCACATGCCATTTCCTATCTCAGTGCTCCTGTCAGCCAGGCTGGTGGGGCCTGTGGAGTTCAGAGATGCTGTGAGCATCAAGGCTTTGTGGGCACCTGCTCAGACCAGATGACCAGCCGTCTACAGGAGTCCAGGGAGATCCATTTCTGGGAGATGAGTTTGTAACGCTGAGTGCTGTGGTCTCAGCTGAAGGTCTTCACCTTGACTATTACACGGAAAAATGCATCCTCTGGGAGGCAGGAGGTCCAAGGAGAAAGGCACAGACTTTGGACCCAGATGGGCCTGGGCTCAGATACTTATTGGTCAGGTGACTGAAGGGGCAGATCACTTTGCTTCAAGTTCCTTTGTGTGTGTGTGTGTACTAGGGGTTGAATCCAGGGCTTCAGATGCTAGGCAAGTGCCCTGCCACTGAGCTACACCGCCACGCGGAGTCCTCATTCTCAAAGGGAAAAAATACAGTTTAGTGACGAAGCCTTCAGCAAGGCTGGGAACACTGCTCGCTGCTCGCGGTCTCTGAAGCGCCTGATGCACATTAAAGGTTCACTGAAAATCAGCACCCTTCTCTCTCCCAGCATTCTTGGGAAAACCCCAACGCCCAGGACAGTGACCCTTCTACTGCCTGGTCCTTGGTGCACTCTTGGGGTAAAGGGGCACCACGCATATGGAGACCAAATCCACTCCACAAACACTTGACTTTGCTCCTGCGAAATTAACTGGTTTCGCTGAGGCATCCAACAAGTGAAATCATTAACTCACACCAGGAACAAAATCAGAACCAGTGTCAGGTTATTGGCCATAAGAAACTGCCCCAAGGGCTCCTAGAATGGCCCAGAACATTCTGAACACTGTGACTTCACCAAGAACAGGCACCTCTCATCTGCACAAGCATCACCTCAGGACTCCTGCGGCATCTTTAACGCCAGGTCATGTCGTTTTTGCTTCAATCACTAGCAACGGACATGGTGTTTACATCATCTGCCCACAGACGTTTAAAGGGCTCTAGGCACGAGGAAGACCAGAGGGTTCAGGGTGACCTGAGCACTCCCTCCCAGAGGCTCTCAGTGCCACGCTCAGCCTGGAGCCAGTGGCCCAGCCGCGTTCCACATGAGGAGAGCTGGCATACCTGAAACGGCCCCTGTTCTTACCTCTTCCCGTAGCATGGTGAACAGGAAGTTCATGAGGACGGCGTGTTTGCGAGGGTACTTCTGACACAGGGCACTGATGGCCTGGACAACCACCACCTAGTCAGACAGACGGATGTGAGCAGCAGCCCTGGCCCGGGCGGGGGCGAGGGTCAGAGCTCATGAGGAGCCAGCTGCGCCACCCCTAGGCAAGGCCAGGCCCTGTGCACAAGCGCAAGGTGGCCGGCAGAACCCTGCCCATGCTGGGGCGCGCTGAGCCTGAGCCCACTCACAACAGGGAGCACATGGCAGCCCCACAGCCAGGACCAGACTCTGGGTTCCCCAAAGGCTGTTCTTCTACTCAGACCTCAGGGAGGGTCTCCAGGGCCCTCCACCCCTCTGTCCTGCTTCCCTCCTGTCCCCCAGGATTCCGACCCATCACCTTTCCTGGCTACCTCTTTCTTCACGCCCTCTCTGCTACTCGGTCCACTGCTCTCATCTCTTTGGCAATTTTTTTTTTTTTTTTTTTTTTTGCGGTACTGGGGGTTGAACTCAGGGCCTCGCACCTGCATGCTCTGCAAGTGCTGGACCACTGAGCTGCACCTCAGCCCTTTTTTTTTTTTCTTTTTTTTTTACTTTTCGAGACAGTGTCTCACTAAGTTATGTAGACTGTCTCTGATCTCGAACTTGCGATCCTCCTGCCTCCTGCCGCTGGGATTACAGGCGTGCGCCACCACACCCGGCTCCCTCTCTGGCAATTTTATCTTCTCCTGCGCTCCCCCACCCCTCTCTCGCACATGCGCGCACACCACCCCCTTCTCTTTCTTTCTTAAGTTTCTGAGGCAAGGTCTCCCTACGCAGCTCAGGCTTCCCTCAAACTCACAATCCTGCTGCCTCCATCCCCAGAGTGCTGCAATTTCGGGTCACAGTCACCACAACTGGCTTCACCTCTTCTCACACACCACTGACAGCTACATCTTCATCTGTCTGAGCTCAAAACCTGCCTTCCCCGTGGTCCCCAGACAAAGCCAGCATGCCCACAGGCACCCCAAACTCAACCATCTGTAACTGCAGTCACCACTTCCCTTTCCCTCATCCAAGACCTGATCCTCCCTGTCCTTCCCCAAGCTGGTCAGCAGCACCATCAGCCCAAAGTAGGAAATGGCACCATCTCTGCTGGCCTCATCTGCTTAGTCCTCAGGCCCTGCCCTGTCAACCGGCCTGACTCCTCCGAGGGCTTCCACACTTTCCCTCTGCTGCCCCTGGACCCCATCATCCCTTTCTGAGCTCCTGGGGGTCTCCCCACGCAGCCCATCTTCCATAATGCTCTAGAAGGGTCACTGTAAACTGCAAGCTAAATGGTGTCATCAGACTACAGAGCGTTCTTATAACCCACATGCAAAGCAGGTTTCTGTCTACCTTGCATAACCGCTATAGAATTTATCCTACTAGCCAGGCATGGTGGTGCATGGCTGTAATCCCAGCAACTCGGGAGGCGGAGGCAGGAGGATCCCAGACTCGAGACCAGAGGCAGTCTGCGTAATTTAGCAAGACCCTGTCTCAAAAAAACAAAAGCAAAAAAAAAAAGTTTAAAAAAATGGCCTGGGCGTGCAGGCCTGCAAAGCATACGAGTGCGAGGCCCTGGGCCCCAGTACTGGAAAAAAGAAAAAGAATTTATCCTGCTATATTATAATTGTTCATACTACCATCTGCTCTGATCGAAACTCTCCAGTGATATACAACATGATTCCACTTATATAACTCCGTGAAATAACTTAATTATAGGAACTATGAACAGAACGGTGGTTGCCAAGAGCAAGTGCTAGGGAGGGGGAAATGGGATGGCCACAACAGGGCAGCACAAGTGTCTCCTGTCTGATCGGGGTGGCAGTTTTGAAATGCCACACGTGACAAAGCACGTGCAGCCTCACACATGCCCACACGCGCGCGTGCTCACATAACTGCTGGATCTGAATGAGCTCTGGGCTGTGTGGATGTTAGTTTCTTGGGTGACACTGCACTGTGGCAGCGTGGGATGCGGGCACTGGGAGAGGGGTTGATGGAGGGATGCTCAGCACGTCTCAGCTTATTTCTGTGCTACCTCCTGAGAATTATTTCAAAATAAAAGCTTGAAAAGTACTACAAAAGCCAGAAGTGGCGGTCCATGCACTCGGAAGGCTGAAGCAAGAGGTTCAAGGATCTGTGGCCAGCTTGGGCTACACAGTAAGATCCTGTCTCAAGAACAAACAAAAAATAACAACAAAAAAACTATCAGTTTTCCAAATGTCTTCCTTACAATCAAAGCTCTTTGTCTTGAGCCCCAGGCCTCATATGATCCAGCCCCTGCCGGTCCTGACTTCACCACCTTCATCAGCCTCACAGCTCCTAACTCCCTGCAGGCCTGTCTCCTTGGTATTCATGACAAACCTGCTCCTGCGCTTTCTCCCACACGTTCCTAGTGTGGGGCTCACCGCAGAACGGTCTTTCTGGTCTGTGCTCCCTCAGCAATCTCTACTGTATCT
Organism: Pedetes capensis; assembly: GCA_007922755.1. Lineage (NCBI taxonomy): Eukaryota > Metazoa > Chordata > Mammalia > Rodentia > Pedetidae > Pedetes > Pedetes capensis. Next base: position 19,579 of record VMDO01025478.1, read on the forward strand.
CTGGATGCTTCACTGCACTCCTGAAATCATCCTGTTGGCTCGTTTGTTACTTGTTGGTTGCTCACTTTCTGAGAGGAAGCTCGTGCCCTGTTCACCGCCTCACTCCCCTCTCCTGAAGCTCGATGCAGGAGACACCAAGTACTCAGTAAATACTTGGAGAATGAATAAACGAATGAATAAGCTTCCTGGCTGACCTGGAAGCTACTGTTCTTGAGGTTCCAAGGGATGAAGGCTGGGGTACAGGGCTGTGCACCCCCAGAGCCAAGAGCCCTGAAAGGTGGCATGCCCTCCACACCTGGCCTGGATGTGGGGCTGGGGGCCTGGGCACCTTGAACTCATCCGAGATCTCCGACATGAAGGAGGAGATCTGCTTCATCAGGCGGTCCACGCTGCTCTCGCTGCCCGTCTTGAGGAGGGTGGTGATGGCCAGTGTGGCGATGCTGCGGTTGGAATCTGTGACCAGGTTCTCCAGGTCCAGGTTGCAGGCCGTCACAGCCGATGGGTGCTTCATGGCCACCTGCGTGGGACGGACAGAGCGAGCGAGCCCAGTCCCGTTACACCACTTGGACGGCTCATCTCACGGACCCCAGCCGGGGTGGGGAGGGGAAACGCCACCAGCCAGGTCACGCCTGCCTCCTGCCCCTCCTTCGGAGGCCAGGCTCCCACCGACCCCACCCGTGGGCTCTGACCTTATTGAGGGTGCGAACAGCGGCGTAGCGGAGAGCAGCCTTGGGCGAACTGCAGAAAAGCTGGAGCACTGTGGGGAGACAGACGCCATATGCCTGCCATCCTTGCCACAGGGTGGCCGGGCACGGGGGCCTCCAGGGCAGTGCTCGGTGCCAAGGATGGGTGAGCTCTCTCAGCTGCCCAAACGCAGCTCCCTCTGCTCAGCTCCCAACCAAAGCCGGTGGGTCTCAGTGCCCTGGTGTCTGGGTGTGAGCAGAGGCCTCAGCCTGTCGCTGGCTGTTACCACACACCTACTATGTGCCAAGCCCTCGCTGTGTTCAGTGAAAAATCTCACCTCAGCCAGGCACGGGGGTGCATGCCTGTAATCCCAGCAGCTAGGGAGGCAGAGGCAGGAGGATCGCAAGTTCGAGACCAGATGCAGTCTGTGTAACTTAGCGAGACCCTGTCTCAAAAAGTAAAAATTAAATGGGCTGCGGGCGCAGCTCAGTGGTCCAGCACTTGCAGAGCACGCAGGTGCGAGGCCCTGGGTTCAACCCCCAGTACCGCAAAAAAAAAATAAATAAAATAAATAAATAAATAAATCTCATCTCATTGGCTCCACCCAACCCCTGGGGGGCAGCGACCAGACACCCCAGTGTGCAGATGGGGGAGGCAGGAAGAGGCACAACAACTCAAGTAGAACTTTACACTGGCAGCTGCCAAGTGGCAGACGCAGGGTAAAACCGGGGCCACCTGCATCTGCAGCCTGAGCCCTCGGTCTCTAGGGAACACAGTGCCACCTCCCTCACACCACGTGCACAGGAACCCGCTTGTTCATTCTCCTTCGCACCATGTGCTGGGAGCAGTCTTCTGTTGATCCACTGGCTTATTTTTTACCTCTGGAAGAACCACGTCAGTCATACTCGCTCTCCGCCCAGCTGCCAACGCTCAGAGCCAACCTCGGCCCTCACACAGTCCTCAACATGACCACGGTTTTCTGGAACAGCCATGTCCCTTTCTTCTGAAGTGGTTTTAGTTCTCTCTCTCTCTCTTTTTTTTTTTTTTAGAATTATCTTTTTCTTAAAATAGGATACCATTTATTTTCAAGCCTTTGCTTTATTTACATCTCATTATTCTGGAAATATAATAGATATGATAAGAACGAATACCCAAATCACTGAATAAATTCATTAGTTCTTCTTTTCATGTTTCCAAGAGGGAAGGGAGATTTCTCTCCACACACACCCTGTCTTGGGTATAGACCACTACGGTGGACAATGTTAGAAACACAGGCAGTCCAACCACTCCTAAAACCCCACGGATCTAACTCCCCTGCAGACCTCCTCTGCCTTCCCTGGCTGGTCCTGTCTAAGGAGCCCCTCCTCTCCCTCTCTTGGTATCCAGGTTCCGTCCCCTACACCCTCTCCTTCCGACTCTCAACGTATCCTCATCCAGCACCAGCCCTTAGCACCTCAGTGGGTGATTTCTGCTCTCGTCCCAACACCTAGTGTGAGCGCCTGCAGACAAGGCAGCAAACGCTGAGTGACTGCAGTGAACACAACAAGGCTGTGGAGTCTCTTAAGCAATAGCAAACCTGCGTCCGCTCGGGCACCAGGCGCTGTCTTGAGCAGTGTGTACAGGTCACCTGCTCGCTGCCCCTCACAACGCTGTGTGACAGGCACAACTGTCAACTCGAGTTTCAGAGACGTGACCACTGGGCTTGCCTACCCGCCGAGGGCGGGGAGAGGACCACAACCCAGCGGCTGGCTTGTGTCCAGATTCACCACAGCCCCCTGTGCTGCCCTCTGCCTCCCCTGGGCAGCATGGCCCCGATGAGCCCCCGGGGAAGCAGGCCCTCTCCACGGCTGGCCACCTGGCGAGCTCAAGCTGTGGGCCTGACCCTTAACTCAGCCGTGTCGGTGGCAAGGTGAAATTGAAATCAGCCCACTCTAAAGAGTGATGTCATGACAGCTCCAGGAGGCACCTGGCACAGAGGGACCGCGGGTGCCGGCTCCTTCGCCCCAGATGGAAGCCTGTTTGACACCATCTTCTCCCCAGGCCCCCAAGCCCACCCTCTGGCTCAGGCCTGGTTCCTGGTAGGGACAGTGCCCGCCGGGGGGCGAGGACGCGCATGGTGACCTGACACAGCCGGGGCCAGCTCTTTGGCACTGCAGCCTGGCAGGTTGACGATGGCTGAGGCGGCTTCGTACACCACCATCTCGTGCTTATTGCGCAGGCAGCTCTCAACAAAGTCAAACAGCGGGCTGTCGCGGCTGTAAGAGAACACAGGTGGCGCCGAGGAGTTGAGGACTGTCCGGCACGGCGGGACGCACGAGGCGTGCTGAGGGCACGGGACAGGACTCCGTACCCGCTGTCCTCCTCCTCGAGTTGCTTGCTGGCCACTCGGATCATCATACAGTACGCGAAGGGGGACTTCAGGCCGTGCCGGGTGAATCTGCTGATCATCTTGCTGACGGCCAGCCGGTCGTTCTTCCGCACGTGGTACAGAAGCCCCAGAGCATGGTACTGCGGGGCAGAGACAGCAGAGGCAGCGTGAGCGCGGGTCTACAACAACGCGGCCCTGAGCGGGTCACTGCACCTCCCTAGGTCTCGGACTTCTTGTTTCTTTTTTTTTTTTTTTTTTGCAGTACTGGGGGTTGAACCCAGGGCCTCACGCCTGCATGCTCTGCAAGTGCTGGACCACTGAGCTGCATCCTCCGCCCATTTTTTTTTTTATTTTTTGAGACAGGGTCTCGCTAAGTTACGCAGACTGCCTCTGGTCTCAAACTTGCAATCCTCCCACCTCTGACCACCGAGCTGCTGGGATTACAGGCGTGCAGCACCGCGCCCAGCAGCCTTCTTGTTTCAAAGAGCACAGCAGTCTCACCCACTCCGAGGGCTGCAACAGCCCCCACCAAAGGGCTCGACGCAGCACACGAGCACATCTGCAGCTCTCGTTCCTGCCTCTGTCCTGGCAAGGACCCTGACAGGCACTGTGCCTACAGAGGTGGAAGGGACAAGACACCAGAGCTGAAAGGGACAGCTGCAGACTCGGTGTCTTTTGGCAAGGGCTCCACACAGCCCCGGACCACATGGCACCGTGCAGGACCCAGTGGGCGCGAAATCCTATGACATCAGTGCTGTCACAGCCCCAAGGGCCAACCTGCCCCGCCCTGCTCGCCGGCACCCGACCCAAGCACAGGAGTCCCCTCCTGGTCACACAGGACGCAAAGGGTCATCTCCTGTCCTTGCTGCTCCTTCCCATCTTTGAGGAAGTGAGGGCCGAGACACACAGCTGTGTGCAACACCCACGTGGGCAGCACCTCGGACCATCGGAGGCGTCCTGAGGGGCCACAGCTGCCCCCAAAGACAAGAAAGACGCGAAGGTGAGGAGAAAGATGGGAACAGAAGGGAGGGACCCAAGGGCAGGGAGGACACACAGGTCTGCCCCAGACACTCCTGCCAGACATCACGCTGTTTTCTCTCTCAGCCCTCACTGCTTTGCAGGGCAGAAACATCCACTCCTATGTTACAGACCAGAAAGCTGAGGCTCAAACACAGAGAGCGAGCACCAGGCCTGGCTGCTGAGATGTGCCGGACAGCCCGGGTGGCTATCAAACACGTGGCCGTCTTTCACTCGCACACCCAGTGCTGCCCTGGGTCCCCAAGTCTCCCCACAATCCAGTGACGGAAGGACTAATGCCTGCCACAGCCAGGGGCCCCCGGGACGTCTGCGGCAAGTGGACACGGACCGGCTGGTGCTGAGCGCGCCGCCTGCTTCCGCCAACACCCCAGCTCACGTCTCACCTGGACCATGATGTTATCGCTGGACGCTGCCTCCTGGGCCTCGTTCACCCAGCGCTTGACCACGTCAAAGCTGCACTTCAGCAGGTGCTGTGGGCAACAGGGCGTGTGACCGGCTGAGCAGGAAGGATGTTCTCTCCACCACACCTCCCAGGTGGAGCCCCCGGTCCACTCTTCAAGGACCCAGGATTTCTCCATTGTCCTGGTCCTCAGACCATGGACAGACACAGTCCAGCTGCTGCCCTCATTCTCCCCACCTGGCAGGTTTCCTGCCAGATCCCAGCTCCAGGATCCATCACCCTGGGGATGGGTCAAGGCCACCCACACAGGCCCTTCCCAGTCAACCCCGAGCTCCTGCTCTCTTCCTGAGAGGATGGTCAGGACTCTCAGACTTGGGGAGATGGTAACTGATATGTTCTTCAGTCTTCCGCCCGCTCCCCAGAGGGCCCCGGCTGCGGTTACACACCAGGGAAGACACCAGGGCAGAGCTGGAGACGCTGGGCACCTTGTCCACAATGGCCTGCTTCATGTAGCGCTCAATAGCCTGCAGCATGGTGCTCTGTGGAGACAAGGAGCAGAGTTGGGGGGCCCTCAGGAGTACAGAATGGGTGCAGAGGGGTTGAGGGAAGGGGGCAAACCTTTTCCAAATGTTCCTGCGTATCACCCCCACCCCACACCACCCGTGGGCTGGAGGACAACCTGGAGCCTGCCCAGGCTGGGGCGCAATGGAGATTCAGGAAGCAGGGAGAGGGGGCGGCAGGACTCACGTCAGTGATCTGGCAGAGGGCGCGCACGGCCGGGCCCCGGTAATTGTCTTCTTTCCCGGTCATGTCCTTCGTCAGGCTGCAGTGAGCAGAAGGTGCTGTTGACATGCTGGGAACCCGGGCATTCCCTAAGTCCCATCGCCATGCCTGCCATCCACGTGAGACTCTTAATCAGTGCTCCCCTGCCATTCTCGCCCCTGACAACCAAACTCCAACTCAAACAGCCGCTGGAGGAATTTTTATAAAGCTCAGACTGGCCAGGCACTTGTAATCCCAGTGCCTCAAGAGGCAGAGGGAGGGCCGGGTGTGGTGGCGCACGCCTGTAATCCCAGCGGTTTGGGAGGTGGAGGCAGGAGGATCTCAAGTTCGAGACCAGAGGCAGTCTGCATAACTTAGTGAGACCCTGTCTCAAAAAGTAAAAAAATGGGCTGGGGGTGCAGCTCAGTGGTCCAGCACTTGCAGAGCATGCAGGCAGGAGGCCCTGGGTTCAACCCCCAGTACCGCAAAAAAATGAGGCAGAGGGAAGAGAATTGCAAGCTCAATGCCAGAGAAAGCCTGTGTAACTAAGATGGGGGTGCAGCCCAATGGTAGAACATTTGTAAAATATGTGCAAGACCCTGGGTTCAGCTCCCAAGTACCACAAAAGAAAAAAAAAAAAGAACAATGAAGGGAATGAAGGGTTTGTTCCCAAGTCAAAGCCAGGGAGGTAAAAGGGAAATGACAGGGAAACGGCACTCTCTGAGGCTGGCATCGGTGGGCAACAGTAACCGCAGGATGAGGGGCACGGGAGGAGAGCGGGAAGGGCATCTGGCCACGCGCTAGCCAAGTCTCATCACTGTACGCGAGAACAAAAGGCCTGTGCAATGGAACCCATCCGAGGAGCCACCCTCTGCCCCGAGACTGGCCTGCTGGTGACAATGATGACATCCTCTGCAATGCAAGACATCTCCTTGATGGTCAGGTAGCACATCCGACGGAGCGTGGGCTGGGAAGGAAGCGAGGAGAGCCCTATCAGACCCGCTCAGTAAGAGGGCGAGTCGGGGGCAACCTCCATCCTCGGTGAGGCTGCCCGTGTCACCGCCTCGTCACAGGAGAGAACTTACGTCATTGGACTGAAAGAGTTTCGTCATGGCAAAGAAGGCCTCGGTGGCTTCGGTGGTCCCCAGGTGCTCCCCCTGTGACAATCAAGAAGGAAACCTCAGCTTGAGGCAGAGGGGCTGGATGGCTCTTCCTGCCAGATCAGCCCCAGCCAGACCCTGGACCCTGCGGACGCTCCACCAGAGGTGACACACCAGATCTAGACACTCAGGGGACCCAGGGCTGGGCTGCTGGCTGAAACGACAGAGGCTGTCAGACGCCCTAAGGACGCGCCAGGATTTGTGCACCCCTTCCAACATCTCCCGGCACCATTTCCTCCCACCCCCAGGCCTGATGCTCTTTACCTGGTTTATGAGGTAAAGGATCTTGGTGAGGATGTGGGCACATTTCCGAGGGTTGATGGGAGTCTCGTTAAAGACACGGGCCTGGGGAGGACAACCCAGGGCACTGAGTTCTACCCCGCCTCACTTCCCTCCCACCGGCCCCCTCAGGTAAATCGGAGTCTGAGGAGTTAAAGGACAAATAACGCATTTGCTGAGGCCTCTCCTAAGGAAAGAGGGCTTTCTTCTTAGCTCATGTATTAACAGTTCCCGAAACCTCCCCTACCAGCTAAGAAGATGCCAACCTTCTGACTGGCAGACACTTAGCAAACAAAGTTAACCAGAAAGAGAAACAATGAAGGTCAGCATAATGAATTTCTCTCCTGGAACAAAGTTCTCCTGTCCTCCCAGACACAGGCTCTTTAAACCCGCACTCTGGACACGTGAGGACTCAGAGGCCTGCACATGATGGAAGACGGAGAGGTGGGGTTGACACTTGCCTCCTGAAGTACCGCACTTTTCTCCAGGTGTTGGAATGGGTTGGAGCCTCCACCTACAGTCAGGGAGAGTAGAGAGACCAACTGCACGTTGTGACTTGAACTTCAAAACCCTCTCAGGAACAGGGAAGGCAAAGACGGCCCTGTCGTCTACCTGGGAAAGCTTACACTCGCTTGGGAGTGGCAGTCGAGGCTTTACAGTCTGTGCAAAGAACCTGCAACTCTCTCCTAAGACCACTTCCTCAGTCACCAGCAGCTTTGATGCAGCCCTTCTGTTTCTCTAGGTGCCCTGCCTTTCATTCATTCATGTGACCCGACCTTAACAAAGCCCCTATGTGGGGGGATCACCAATGACTAAGTGTCCTGCACTTGTCACATTTGTAACTAATTACACGTGTGACGACCTACTTGACATCTGTCTCCTCCACTATGCAACCTGTTTTGTTTTTTTTTTTGGCGGTACTGGGGGTTGAACCCAGGGCCTCGCGCCTGCATGCTCTGCAAGTGCTGGACCACTGAGCTGCACCCCAGCCCATTTTTTGTTTACTTTTTTTGAGACAGGGTCTCGCTAAATTACGCAGACAGCCTCTGGTCTCGAACTTGCGGTCCTCCTGCCTCCGCCTCCCGAGCCGCTGGGATGACAGGCGTGCGCCACCGCGCCCGGCCACTATGCAACCATTCTAACATTCCCAGCTCAGGACCGAGTGGCCCGCTTGTTCTACTGCAGTGTCAGGACACAGGGCAGCGGCTGGCATTCAATAAATCCCCAGTGTGTGTTTGCTGAACGAACGAAAGAATCAGAGCTCTCAGCCACAGGACCCTGGCTCTGCAGATCACGCACCGGTCTGGCCTCCAAATACCGAGAGATCAGGCAGAAAAAGCACGAGAGCATCCAACCCGGGCCCCTCCTCGGACCGACGGGGCACTGCCGCCCAGAGAGGAGGGTGACCCGCGCAAGGTCACGCGGCCATCCCCGCTCGAGTGGGGGCAGCGGGGCATCTGCGGGACTCCGCGGCCCCTCGCGCGCCCGACCCCCGGCTCCGCACCGAGGCCCCGCAGGCGGCTCCCGGGGACGTGCGCGAGGCCTCCCCAGGCCTCCCGCGGCCGCTCACCCGACTCCTCGTCCTTCTTGTCGAATTTCTTCAACATGGTGGTGCCGGCGGGGCGCAACGCGGGACGGCGGACAGCGGCTTAGAGGTGCGAAGCTCCGCAGCTTCCCACTCGGCACTTCCGGGACGCAGCCGGCCACGTCGCCCTGCACTCTGCGCCTGCGCGCTCGGCGTCCCGCGCCTGCGCACACTCGGCCAGCTGAACCCGGGCCGGGCCGGAGGGGGCGGGGCCCAGGCGGAAGCCGGGGTGGGGCG
>VMDO01025479.1:0-28153 GCA_007922755.1 Pedetes capensis
ACTGCTTTAAGCATCTGATGAGGATCATGGATGTCAACACAAAATAAGGAGTGTGTGTTGGAACAAACCACTCATATTTTAAGCCAAGAAACTGATTAAAAAAGAGGAAGTTAGAAAGATCCCGCAATTCCCTTTGAGGGCATGTCCCCAATGACCTAGGTAACTTTTATTCTGTTCCATACCACCTAAAGGTACCACTATCTCTATAGCACCACCTTTTAACACATGGACTTTTGGGAGGTACTAATCCAAACCATAGCACCCATAATTTGACTGCTTAAAGAAAGAAAACCAAATTGCCAACACCAGTAACGTAAACACAGATCATATAGATATATAAAACAATGTTAATGGATTTGACAAACAGATGAAATTGACAAGTTCCTAGAAAAATATGACTGCTCATACCTGACACTGGATGGAACAGAAATTCTGAATAAGATCCTATCTACTAAATAAATTCATTATTCATTTATTTCAAAAAAGAAATCCAAAGCTTACATTATTTCAAAATGATGTATTGCTGGGCATGCTGACACATGCCTCTAATCCCAGTGACTTGAGATGGTGAGGTAGGAGGATCACAAGCTTGAGACCAGAGGTAGCCTGCACAATTTAGCAAGACCCCAACTCAATATAAATAATTTAAAATGGGCTGGATGTGAAGCCCAGGGGTAGGGAACTTGCAAAGTATGTAAGAGGAAATGGATTCAACTCCCAAATGCTGTAAAAAGATAGATGATAGATAGACAGATAGATGATAGATAGAGAGATAGGTGTTTGCTAGCAGATACAGAATATATGTGGTAGCATGTATGTGGTTTATCTGTGCCTTATGGTTATAATTTTTCAAATTGTAATTATATGTTAATTTTTTGCAGTATGTTGGGAAACTGATGATATAAATCTTTTGTGTGTGTGTGTGTGTGGTACTAGGGATTGAACCCACGGCCTCGCGCTTACATGCTTTGCAAGTGCTGGACCACTGAGCTGCGCCCCCAGCCCTTTTTCTTTTTTCTTTACTTTTTGAGACAGGGTCTAGCTAAGTTACACAGACTTCCTCTGGTATAGAACTTGAGATCCTTCTGGCTCCGCCTCCCAAGCTGCTGGGATTACAGGCGTGCGCCACCACGCCCCACCATAATGATATAAAACTTTAAAACGACTCTTGAGAGATGAAAATAATACCTGAGTAATTAAAAAGGCATACCAAGTATTTGAATGGGAAATTGAGCTTCATAAATATATCTCCTCATATAAAAGAAGTGATTAGAAAACCTGACAGTAAAATCTCTATACGCAAACAAGGTAAAAGTGATGAGAAAATTTTGAAATAGAATCATGAGAACTAACTTTAGCTAATACCAAGACAAATTATAAGACTTTAATAACTTAAAGAGCAAAATCATGGTTTGTGAATAAGTAGACCAATAGTGTAGCATACGATGCTGAGCTATACATGCAAATATATGCACGGGACTTTTTATGACACAGTAACATGTTTATGGATGAAAGCCAATTATTCAATAAATGGTTGTAACTTCTGGGTAGATATCTGGGAAATAAATAAGTTGAGACCTCTACTTCACACATAATGCAAAATTCTATATGGAGCTAATGTTGTTGTTGTTGTTGTTAGGTGCCGTCGAGTCGGTATCCGACTCATAGCGACCCTCATAGGGTTTTCAATGGCTGACGTTTTCGGGGTTGCCTCGGGAGTGGGTTGCCAGGTCCTTCTCCCATTTTTGCGGTGCTGGGAATTGAATTCGGGACCTCAGAGACTGCAGTGCAGCGCTCTACCAACTGAGCTAAATCCCAGCCCCATGGAGCTAATATTTAGTAGTAAATAATCAAACTGTAACACCTCCAGAAGAGGTAAATTATTCAAACAGGCAAGATGGAAATGCAGTAAGTGAATGAATGGAAGTGAATGATTTTAGGGTGTCCTCACATTTTGCTTTGCAATCTATTCTAGATTTATTGCTGATGCCCAATACAAATTGGACTGGTACTATAAACATAATCCCTTACTTTACACATCTTCTTGAAAATGCATCAATATCCAAATGTTGGTGAATTCCTACAATTGTGTTCTCCCACGAGTAACTAATGAAAATTTAATTAATTAAATTTATAGTTCAGTTCTAGCTCCATTTCAAGTGTTCAAAAGAAATATGTGGCCAGGGTATCCTATATTTGGATGATGCAGATACTACATATTTCTATTATGGGTCAGCCTTGATGTAGAGCCTAGACTCCAATATTTTGTTTGCCAAACTGGAATATGTGTGGGATTCACCAGAGAAATTCTAAAATAACCAACTGCTATCTCCCATATAAATATGCATACAACTTGGCACTGCTTAGAATCTGCCAATGGTTTTATATCATTCAGGTCAAAGGTGAGGAAACAATGGCCATGGAGTCAAATACAGCACACTGTCTTTTGTCTATAAGATTCTATTAGAACGCAGCTAAGAGAGCTCATTTATACATTATTTCTTACTACTTTTCCCTACAAAGAATTGAGGTAGAAATGACTAGCTGTAACTTGAGGAGTAGACACCATAGGCCGTATCTACTATCTGGCCCTTTGAAAAATATTTGGTGATCCCTAGTGTATAGTATAAAGTCTCATCTTTGACCTAGACTACAAATTTGACCTCACTGAAACCTCATAATCTAACCTCTAGCTCCCTTTCCAACTTGATCTTTTTATGTCATGATCCTACAATAACTTTCCTGTTTTGGCTTTCTAAATGTGACACTACAGTTCTTGTCTCTGTGACTCATTCTTGCAATGTCCTCCTCCCAGAACATTTCCCCTCATTCTTATTTAACATCCTTTCCATTGATGCTACTCCATTATCCCTTGCTTCATGATGCTTCTCTAACCCCAGCATTAGATGAGGAGTACCTCCTATGTGGCTGGGATTTAGCTCAGTTGGTAGAGTGCTGCGTTGCAGTCTCTGAGGTCCTGAGTTCAATTCCAAGCACCTCATAAATGGGAGCAGGACCTGGCAATCCACTCCCAAGGCAAACCCCGAAAAACAGTCAGCCATTGAAAACCCTATGGGGGTCGCTATGAGTCGGATACCGACTCGAAGGCACCAAACAACAACAACTAACCTCCTATGTACTGCCCAACACTCCAATTTCCTTTTGTCCTATGGTACAATGTACAAGAATTAATTGGAAAAAAAAGAAAAAGACAAAAAGAAAAACACATTGTTCATTTTGGTCATTCTCTCTGTCAGTGTGTCCTCCATTTTAGTGCATTTAACCAGTTGCTGAGGACAAAGGAGTCCCTCACCAGGAGAGATTCAGAATCTAACATAGGGGTGGGGAGAACCCAACTGTCCTTCATGAGTGATCAGATGTGTATTGTCTATCACTCTCACATATACTTTGTCTTTATTTTACCATAATTTTGCAGTTATACGTACATACACCTACTTCCCACAGTAGTTTGAGGGTTCCTAAAATAAGGAGGCCTAACACTTGTGTGACTCTGAAATGGAGGATAAGCCTCACACAGGGTCACTCATCAGGAAAAGCAAACTCCCCGACTCACAAGAATCCATTGTCTGCAGTGGGAAATCAGAGAAAAGGGGTGGAGGAGCTACTTGCACATCATTTTCCCCATCTCCTGTGGAGCTACAATCTAATTCCTGTTGCCCTCAAGGCACAGAAACATCTTTTCAAACTAGCATATTATTGATTTTCTTCAACTATGGTTGTTTTATCTAGATTTATATATTTCAATTGTTTGTTGGTAAATTTCACATCATGAAGTAAGATTTTTAGTATATCAAGTACAAATATAAAAGTCTAATTTGCAAGAGAGACTGAGGGTGTTTGTATCTATAATATGTCACCAAAGGAATAAAAAATAAATGATGTGATTCCTAGTAACTTTCAGAGATGAGTTTAAATCAAATGTAACTGGTAAGTGGGGTTTTGATATGAAGTTCATTTATGAAGGATTGTAATGCATTATTTATCCTTGTATTTTTATGGATTATAATTTGCTATTAGAGTCCCCTTATGTGCTAACTATTCAGTACACCAAAGCAGAATAAACTGATAACTATCTCTTAAGGACATGCTTTTCCTATGATTTGCAGAATAATTGATATGGCTTAAACACACAATATTAACTCAATTTTATGTAATTCAATGATCTAGGATCAATTTTGGGTGTTGAATGTTGCCAAATCTCTATGTGCAATTATAAGCACATCCTCAACCAAGGAGGAAGCTTTGTGGCCCCAAGAATTGCAATTAAGATATGCTATGCCAGAGTAACATTTCCATAGACTCTGATTTCACATGCAAGGGCAAAATTGTCACACTTTAAATTATGCTTTTGATTTTTAATTTCCTTGAATTTCTTCTTTTCTTTCGGTCAATCAAGGATGTTTTAAACACATTCTTCAAAAACAACCTGAGAAGAATGAAATGGGATGAGTAGTACCCCCCCCCCGGCAACTTGGATCTATTCCCATGAGAAGAATTCAATACAGAAAAATAAAATTACTCAGGAGGCCATTTTTCCAGTGAAGTCCTATGTAACCTTGAATGCTTAACTCAGAGTGGTATATTAGTTTGGTTGTGAAGGCCCCGTCAGTTTAATTGCTCATTGTATAATTTTTCTATATACATTTTGCTTCATCTTCTTTCATTTGTTGTTAAATTGTATAATAAAAGAGAAAGGAAATTATGTTTTTTTAAAAAAGTTGGTTTGCTACCCTTTCCTTAATCAAATTCTTCACTTAAATATATGAGAAATCAGACATCACCTCATCCTTAGTCTGTCCCCAGTTCTCAGCTATTTTGGGGTACTTTGTAAATGGATTAGGAAAGATAAATTAAAAGAGCTGAAATATCCAATCTAATATACAGAGAAGAGGTGTACATATTCTAGAATAATCTACAAATAATAGGGTGAAACTACTGGTAATTAGGAGTAGACAGTGACAAAGATGGTTTAGAAATATAATAAGAAAGTAGGGTCCTGAGAATCTAAGGCACGTAGGGAAAAATTCCTTGCATTCAGAACGACCATAGGACCTAAAGCACAGAAATGCACAATACTAGCTTTTAATTCAACTTCTGCACTGTTCTGTAACTTACCTAGTATTATCCATGAATCTGCCATATAGTACAAACCCATGCCTTCAAAGAGGTATTATTGCTAAGTGTTATCCCATTCAGTCTGACTCACAATGACCCTATGTACAACAGAATGAATCAGTACCTCACACTGTACCAAGCACATGATCTTTTTTATGCTTGAGCCCATTGTTGTAGACAATGTGTCAATCCATTGGGTAGAGAGTTTGCCTTTTTTTCATTGACCTGACACTCTCTCAAACATGATGTCTTTCTTCACGGATTGTCCTCCTGACAATATATCCAAAAAACTTAAGACACAGTCTAACCATCCTTGCTTACAAGGCGCACTCTGGTTGTACTTCTTCTAAAATAGATATGCTCAATCTTTTTGCACTCCATTGTATATTCAGTATTTGTCTCCAGCACCGTAATTCAAGAGTATCAATTATTCTCCTGACTCCCTTGTCCACTATCATGCTTTCATAAGCACAATACTCAACTGAAAATACCATGGCATGAGTCAGGCACACCTTTGTCACCAATGTGACATCTTTACTTTTCAACAATTTAAAGAGGGTTTTTGCGATAGCTTTTCCCAATGCAATCCATGGTTTGATTTCTTGACTGCTATTTCCACGGGTGTTGATTGTTGAATAAGTAAAACAAAATCTTAGGCAGCCTCAAACTTTTCTCCAGTGATCATGAAGTTGCTTACTGACTCAGTTGTAATGATTTTTGTTTTGACATTGAAACTCAATCCATAATGAAGGTTGTGTTCTTTGATCTTCATCAGCAAATTTTTCAAATCGTCTTCACTTTTGGTGAACAAAGTTGTTTCATCTGCATATTGCAGGTTGTTAATGAGTCTTCCTCCAGTCATGATGCACAGTTCTTTTTCATGAAGTCCAGCTTCTCAGATTATTTGCTCAGCATAAAGATTGAAGAGACATGATGAAAGGATACAGCCTTGATGCACACCTTTCCTAATTTTAGACCATGCAGGGTATTTTTGTTCTATTCAAATGACTACCTCCTGTCCATGTACAGATTCCTCATAAGTACACTTAATGTTCTAGTATTCCCATTCCTCACAATGCTATCCATAATTTGTCATGATCCGCATAGTCAAATGCCTTTGCAAGTCAATAAAACATAGATAGACATCTTTCTGGTATGCTCTGCTTCCAAACAAAATGGATCTGGTGTCAACAATGATGTCCCTGGCTACATGACCTCTTCTGAATCCAGCTTGAATTTCAGGCAGTTCCCTATCAATAAACAGCTGCAATCACTTTTGAATGATCTCTCTCAAAATTTTGTTGTGTGTGATATTAATGATATTGTCAGTAATTTCTGCATTTGGTAGAATCACCTTTCTTGGTAATAGGCACAAATATGGATCTCTTCTAGTCAATTTTTTTGGCCAAGTTGCCTATTACAAATCTGTTGGCATAGATAAGTGAGCACCTCCAGTGCTGCATCTGTTTACTGAAACATCTCAATTTGTATTCCATCAATTCCTAGAGCCTTTTCTTTCTCCAATGCCATCAAAGCAGCTTCTACTTCTTCCTTCAGTACCATTCATTCCTGATCATATCCTTCCTCTTGTAAAAGTTGACCATCTACCAATTCTTTTTGGTATAATGACTCTGGGTATTTCTTCTATCTTCTTTTAATGTTTTCTGCACCATTTAAAATTTTCTTTGTAGATTACTTCACTATTGCCAACCAAGGTTTGAATTTTTCTTCAATTCTTTATGTTTAAGAAAAACTGGCCATGTTCTATCTTGTTTTCTATCTTCAGCTCTTTGCATGTCATTATAATGTTTGAGTTTTTCCTCTCAAGTTGCCCTTTGAAGCCTTCTGTTTAGATTTTTAACTTTGTCATGCTGTTGTTTACTTTAGCTTCTCATCTTTCAATGGCAAGTTTCAGAGTGTCCTTTGACATGTAACTTGGTCTTTTCTTTTTTTCTTGTCTTTTTAATAACCTTTTGCTTTCCTCATGACTGATGTCTTTGATGTCATCCCACAACTTTTCTGGCATTCATTGGTATGTAACACATCAAATATGTACTTGAGATGGTTTCTGAACTCAAGTGGGATATACTCAAGGTAATACCTGGTCTCAAAACTACTTGTTATTTTCTTCAGTTTCAGTTTAATGAGCAATTTTTTGTCTGATTCACAATCAGCATCAGATCTTGTTCTGACTTCTGATATTGAGGTTTATCATTGTCATTTTTCACAAATGTAGTCAATTTGATTCCTGCATATTCCATCTGTTGAGTTTCATGTGTATCATCACCATTTATATTGGTGATGCAGTGTATTTGCAAAGAAAGGTCATTGGTCTCACAAAGTTCTATCATGCAATCTCTAGAATTATTTCTGTCACTAAGGCCATATTTTCCAACTACTGAGCCTTCTTGTTTCCAATTTTTGCATTCCAATAACTAGTCATTATCAGCACATCCTGATTGCATGTCTGATCAATTTCAGATGGCAGAAGCTGGTAAAAATCTTCCATTTCTTCATTTCTGGCCTCAGTGCTGAGTGCATAAGGTTGAATAATAGTCACATTAACTGGCCTTCCTTGTAGATGTATGGTTATTATCCCATCACTGACAGCATTGTACTTCAAGACAGATCTGGAGATGTCCTTTTTGATGATGAATGCAACCCCATTTCTCTTTAAGTTGTCATTCCAGCAAAAAAGTAGACTATGTGATTATTTGATTCAAAACAGCCAATACCAGTCAATTTTAGCTCATTAACGCCTAGGATATCAAGGTTTATGTCCTCCAGTTTTCTATTTATGACTTCTAATTTTCCTAGATTCACATTACATACATTGTTTCTTCCAATTATTAATGAGGCTTTACTCCACTCCTTTCATTTAGATCAATGCTACTTTGAGGAGACAACTCTTCCCCTGTTGTTTCTTGAATGCCTTTTAGCCTGCAGGGTTCATTTTCCAGCCCTTTATTTGACAGTGCTTCTCTGCTATTCATGGGGTTTTCAATAGCTAATTGTTTCAGAAGTGGGCTTCCTAGTCCTTCTCCCTAGGTTGTCTTAGTCTCAGCTGAAATCTGTACCACACTTCTGGTATGTGAATAATGGTGGCATAGTTTTTAACATCACAGCAACCTTCCACAGTATAGCAAACTGACAGAAAAGTGGAGGTTCAATGAGATGTTAGGGATAAATCAAGGGAACGATGTTAGGATTAATGTTGACTGAAAAAAATATAAGATTCTCAATTAAAGTTCACATTAAAATTAGAATTCAAATTTAGCTAGATTTCTTTCAATATGCTAAATCTTACAACTTTATTTAGGTTACATGTGTAGATCATGATAGTATGGATATCAGGGAGTAGTCACCAAACAAAATAAAAAAACCCACAAGATATAGGTAAAGATGAATTTAATGTAAGCAAGGAAATGCATTAAGAGGTAATTACGAGATATGTAAGCCCTGTGAGATGTTGGCAATGGGGTGGAGCTTTGTTTTTCCTCTGTAAGTGAGGTTAGAGGATTTTAATTAAATATTCAAAGGAAGATAACCCCACAGGGCTAAAGAACTTAGAGATAACTAGCTTGCAGAAATCTAGGTTATAATTAATTCAATGTTGCATGTATTATTGCTTTATACTCCTACCTCTTATACTAGAAAGAATTCCCAGAACGATGAGCTTCCTATCTCTGTGAAAGGAAGTTCGTGGGGTCTCAATATGTATGGCAGTTGAGGTAGTTTGTAATAGAAACACTTATACTTCTTCTTCTTAATAACGCCAAAGTTCTTCAGGCAGAATGGAGATGTCTGTGAGCCCCCAGTGGATTTTAGCTGTAGAGGTCAGAGATTGTTTCTGGATAAGCCTCCAGTAGGTGACAGTACTGATGTATCTGCTGGGTGTGTAGTGAGCACAAGGAGGTACTACTTATGATGTATTAAGTGTTTTCTTTATTTTAATTGTATAATCATTTACAAATGGATGTACAGATGTGTGTTTCCTGATTCAACATCTGGCTATATTCAGTATTTTTCCTCAGATTGTTTCATTTATTGTCTTTCCAAACCTTTTGCAGTCTGTCCCAGATTGGGAAATTATTTCAATGATTTGGCTCAAAGTTAGGTAATTTGTCAATTAAAAGGTTTTATTACTACTCTTTCTCCTAGCTAGCCTGTGTATGACTTCAATGAAGTTTGACTTAATGTGTTGAAAGGCGTATAGAAAGGGACTCATTGTCTAGCAAGAAATAAAGTCTAGCCATCTGCGCAATAGACATGATTCAGCTGTTATCCTCATATGCATATGTGATGTAATGTCATGCTATGTAAGAATTGGTAAATGATCTGGGATACTCCACTGAAAAGACTTAATGTGCAGTATGATTATTGTTATGTAGGAAGATGCTTGTATTTTTATGATAGAGAAAGAGAAACTAAAATTGAGCTAGACAAGGTAGTATAAGGAAACTGTCCTAGAAGAAATGATGCCTGTGTTAAATCATGAAGTTTCTTTTAATAGGAGGAATTAATTAGGCAAAAACATTGAAAAAGGAAAAGGGAAGGGACTTCCAGATACAATGCATAGCATAATGAAAGGGAGAGACAGAGTAATGAAAGAACAAGCTACTTAGAGAACTGCTAATTTGCTATGATAGTAGTAGAGAGTGTGAAGGGGAATTTGTATAAAGCTATGGGAGATACAGATAATAACTATGCAGAGGTAGTATTGATTGAAGAAGTAATAGATATAAAAGATTGGTTTGAGGTATGAAAGCCTGCATCAAAAAATTAGAGGCCAATTATCTTTTTCTCCAATTGCTTTTGTTAGAGCAAATTATCTATTTGGGAACAGTGACGGCAGAAACAATGAGAAGAGTTAATTTGGCCTTTTCAGGCCCAAAAGGGAGCAAAGACACTTCCCTTTTTCATTTGAGCAGCAAGATCGGTTAGTCTTAAAATCTTTGACCTTTTGTATTGGCTACTCTACATGCTGTGGGTGCCCAGCAATAGGTGGTAGGTATCATAGTTCATTGGTATTCAGAAACATCAGCCAAATGCTTTACATATTTCTAATACCAATGGGACTGTCTATGGCATAGTCATTAGTATGTAAATATTCATTACATAAATTAATTATGGTAAGCAGAAAAACTTCTTGAAACTATTTCAACTTTATGTTAATCTAAAGGAGCCTGATGTGTGACATAATGCATATAAAGAAAAAGTCACTTCCTATCTGTCTGAATAGGGCAAAGTTATAGTGTTGTGGTCATTATATGCCACAGAGTAGGCTACTAATGACAGCCACTCCATGTACATCAGAAATAAACACTCCCCTCAACTGTGCTAGGCACATGATCTTTCTTATATTTAAGTACCTTCTTGCAGCCACTGTGCCTATACATCTAGTTGAGGGTCTTATTTTTTTCATTGAAGTAATATCCCAAACATGTCATTCACCAGGGATTGATCTCTCTTGACAATTTGTCCAAAATAAGTAAGATGCAGTCTAGTCATCCTTGCTTAGAAGAGCATTCTGGTTGTACTTCTAAGATAGATCTGTTGGTTCTTTTGGCTGTCCATCATATATTCAATATTAGTCTCCAGCACCACAAATAAAAAGCACCAATTCTTCTTTTGTCTCCTTTATTCAAAGTCCACTTTACAATCATATGATGAAACTGAAAGTACCACGGCATGAGTCAAGCCCACCTTTGCCTTCATTGTGACATCTTTACTTTTCAACACTTTAAAGAGGTCTTTTGCAGCAGCTTTTCCCAAATGTGTCTTTGATGTCTTGACTGTTGCTTCATGGGTGTTGTTTGTAGAACCAAGCAAAGAAAAATCTTAGATAAATTCAATCATTTTTACATTTATCATGAAGGTGTGTACTGACCCAGTTGTAAAGATTTTTTTTTTCTTGATGTGGAGCCTCAATCCATACTGAAGGCCATGTTCTTTCATGTCCATCAGTAAGTATTTCAAATCCTCTTCAGTTTCAGCAAGCAACGTTGTGTTATGTCCATACAGCAGAGCAGGTTGTTAATGAATCTTCCTCCAATCTTCATTCAAAATTCTTCTTCATAAAGTCCAGCTTCTCAGATTATTTGTTCAGCATAGAGACTGAAGAGGTATGGTGAAATGTTACACCCTGATTCATACCTTTCTTTACTTTAAATTAGGCAGTGTTTGATTGTTCTATTAGATTGACTGCCTTCTTGTCCATGTACAAAGTCCTCATGAGTACAGTTAAGAGCCCAGGTAACCCATTCTTCACAATGTTATCCATAATTTGTTCTGATTCACATAGTCAAGTGTCTATGCATAGTCAGTAAACCACAGACATATTTCTGGTATTCTCTACATTCAGCTAATATCCATTTGATATCAGCAATGATGTCCCTACTTCCATGTCCTCTTCTGAATTCATCTTGATTGTCTGGCAGTTTCCTGTTAATATACTGTTGCAGTTGCTTTTGAATGATCTCTAGTGAGAGTTTGCTTGCATGAGATATTCATGATATTGTTTGGTAATTTCCACATTCTGTTGGATCCCCTTTCTTGGGAATAGGCACAAATATGGATTTCTTCCAGTCAGTTGGCTGGTAGCTGTTTCCCAAATCTCTTCACATAAATAAGCAAGCAACTCCAGTGCTGCATCTGTTTGTTGAAACATCTCAATTGGGATTCCATCATTCTGGATCATTGTGTTTCTCCAATCCCTTCAAGGCACCTTCAACTTCATCTTTAAGTACCATTCTTGTCTGATCATATGAAACATCTTGAAATGGTTGGTCATCTGTCAGCTCTTTTTAGTAAAATGACTTTGTGTAGTCCTCCCATCTTTTTTTAAATGTTTCCTGAATCATTTAATATTTTCTCTGTAGAATCCTTCACTATTGCCACTAAAGGCTTGAACTTTTTTTCTTCAATTCTTTAAGCTTGAGAAAAACAGAGTGTGTTCTTCCCTTTTGGTTTTCTATCTCCAGCTCTGTGCAAATGTCATTGTAATACTTAATTTTGTCTTCTCCAACTGC
The DNA here is from genome assembly GCA_007922755.1 of Pedetes capensis. NCBI lineage: Eukaryota > Metazoa > Chordata > Mammalia > Rodentia > Pedetidae > Pedetes > Pedetes capensis. The sequence continues at coordinate 12,168 of VMDO01025479.1, forward strand.
CTTTTGAAATCTTTTGTTTAATACATCAAATCTGTTCTTGAGATGATCGTTGAACTCAGTTAAGATCCACTCAAAGTCATACCTTGGCTCTCATACATTTGTCTGTCAGTTTGCTGTATTTCAAAGGCTGGCATGTTACTGTGATGCTGAAAGCTATGCCACTAGTATTTCAGACACTGGCTGGGAAATTTTCAGTTGGAAAATTGGTGGAAAATTATCACTTGACCTTCCAGGTTACAGACTAAGGAGAAACACATGGCAGACCTCTCCAAAAACAATTCGCCATTGAAAACCCTATGAATAACAGAGAAACCCTGTTAGATACAGTGCCAAAACATGAGCCACCAAATTGGAAGGCACTCAAATTATAACTAAGGAAGACTTGCATCCTCAGAGTAGAGTTGACCTTACTGATGGGAATGGAGTAAATTCCTTGTTACTTTCATTTGCTGATGTGGCACAACTCAAGATGAGATGGAACAACTGTAAAAATCCATTAATATAATGTGGAATGTATGTAGTATGAAACTAGAAAAATTACATATCATCTAAATGGAAATGGAGCACATAAACATCAACACTCTAGGCATCAGTGAGCTAAAATAGGCTGACATGGGCTATTTTAAATAAGATAATCATGTGGTCTACTATGCCAGGATTGACAAAGAGAATTGCAGTTGCATTCATCATCAAAAAAGACATGCCAATATCGGTACTGAAATGCAATGTTGTCAGTGATAGAATTGTATCCATATATCTAGATGGAAGACCAGTTAATATGACTATTATTCAAATTTATGCACCCACCACAAGGCCACAAATGAAGAAATGGAAGACTTTTTGTCTGCTTCTGCAGTCTAAAGTTGATCAAACATGCAATCAGGATACATTGACAATGGTGACTGGAATGCAAAAGTTGGAAACAAAGAAGGCTCAGTAGTTGGATAGTATGGCCTTAGTGACAGAAATGATGTTGGAAACCACAGGATAGAATTTTGTCAGACTAACAATCTTTACATTGCAAATACATTTTTTCACCAACATAAATGGTGACTATACACATGGAATTCACCAGGTAGAGCCAACTTGTCTACATTTGTTGAAAGAGACAATGTAATACCTCAATATCAAAATCTGAACAAGACCAGGTTCTGATTGTGGATAAGACCTTCAACTGCTCATATGCAAGATCAAATTGCAAGAAAAAGCAGGCTTTTATAACTATGGGAAATAAAAGCATGAGTTTCTATGACATTTGGGTAGTATTTCAGTCAGGGATTCAGGCAGGTCTTAACATTACTCTGTCATACTGTATCAGGCACCTTGTTTTCCCTGGGGAAACACACATGTGCTTGTGCGTGTGAGTTTACACACATGCACACACACACACACACAAATCAGTAGTAAATATACAACCAAGCACCCTCTCATCATTAGCTTTACAAGTCTCTGAAGTACCTGACTTTCCTGGACAGGCCTCATTTGCAAAGTTTTATTATAACAGACTTCCTCTCCAAAATATGAAGTGAAAGTGTCTGGTGTCTCAAAGTCCAAATCCAAATGTCTGATTGCCACATAGGACGAGAGGCAGAAGTAACATTTATCAATTTAGTGTATCCCAAAAATGTTTCCTGTGTAATAACTGCATTAGTAAATAAGGAAGAAAAAGAAGAATGGAGATAAATGAATTTCCTCCCTCACAGAATGTTTTTCTGCATAGACTAATTAAAACATTTCCTAAATTATACTTCTGACTCTTAAATCCCTTTTCTATGAAAATACTAGATGTTTTTGTTCCAAAGTACATCAGACTCTAACTCCTGTTTACCAGAAACATCCATGCCATTCTATGTAGTCAGCAGTTTTATGAGTATGAGAGATCATAGTGGGAGGCAGCAGTGACAGTGACAGTAGTGACAGTAACAACTCCTTGCCCTTTGGATTGCCGTTATGATGACGTGTCCTTGAAATCAACAGTCCAGTGACAGATCTTCACTTCTGTTCTTTGAGTTCTTACTATAATTTCCTACCATGTAATTACCTGTATGAAATACGTTCCTGCTTTCAAAAGCTAGAATGATTTCTGCGCCTATAATGATTTACTGATTTGCACACAAATGATATATTCATGTAAAACACATGTACATGTATTTATGTCTATATGCATACACATGCATATATAAAACTATGATGGAAGAACTTAAAATGGAAACTAACTTCCCCACCCCAAACTTGTCTATTTTTTGTCCCACTTAGAAGCAAATACTGGAGGGAATTTTTGTTTAATTCTCATGCTTACCTCCATAACGTTAAATAGTATCTCTATGTTGCTATTGTTAGATGCCACTGAGTCAGTGTCTGATTCATAGCAACCCTACGTACATAGGTGAAACACTATTGTCAGTGCTTCTCTGCTCTTCATAGGGTTTTCATAGGGAGTGGGTTTCCGGGTCCTTCTCCCAAGCCTACAGCTCCTGGTGTTCCCGGCGGTCTCCTCTCCAAGTACTAACCAGACCCAACCCTGCTTAGCTTCCAAGATCTGACAAGATGGGATGCCACAGTGGTAGGGCTACAGGTTCTATACCACTATTTTTTGATTTATTAGCTTGAGGGACTATATTCACATATACAACTGCAACCTTTTGGCCCTTCCTCCTCCAAAATGTTGAAATGTTGGTAGTTTTATATTTGTTACTTTTCTAACCTTACACCGTAAAAACCTACATTTTGGTCTCAACACCTTTAACAGTAGTTCTTGCTCTGCCATATGTCCTTCACTCCTCCTGTTGCCACCTTTTCTTTCTTTGCATGACTTCACTTTTGCCAGAAATTGTTGTTGTTGTTGTTGTTGTTAGGTGCCGTCGAGTCGGTATCCGACTCATAGCGACCCTCTGTACAACAGGGGAAACACTATTGTCAGTGCTTCTCTGCTGTTCATAGGGTTTTCAATGGCAGATTGATTTTTGGGAGGGGGTTGCCAGGTCCTTCTCCCAGCCTACAGCTTCTGGTATTCCCAGGTGGTCTCCCATCCAGGTACTAACCAGGCCTGACCCTGCTTAGCTTCTGAGATCTGATGGGATCGGATGCCACAGGGCTATAGCTGCAGGCTTTGCCAGAAATATAGACTTCTAATCTCTGTCTTTTTTGTTGTTGTTGTTGTTGCAGTACTTGAAGGTTGAACCCAGGGCCACACACATACTTTGCAAATGTTCTACCCCTGGGCTGCACCTCCAGCCCATTTTATAATATTTGTTTTTATTTTGAGACAGGGTATTGATAAGTTATGCAGGCTGCTTCTGGCCTTGAACCCACGATCCTTCTGCCTTTGCCTACACAGTCACTGGGATTATAAGCATGCACCACTAGACTCCGGCCATATTATTTGTTTAAAAGGACATTTGGAATTGCCAGTTACTTTGTCATTCATCACTTTACATGGATAAAGGACACTACAGGCAATTCTTCAAATTATTCTGCAAACAATTTCATATAATCATCTTGCTTTTATTCAGCGTCATTCTAAACCCTGCTACCTATATGTGCAAAATTGATCAGCTATCTCTGCAGTCCTTTCCTTGGTTGTTTTTTCTATTTGACTTCATTCACCAATATGCTTCTACTTTCAGTCTTCCAGACATTTGCAGAAATATCCTAGCCATCAGTTACCCCATTTGCTTTCTTTTCCATTTTAGGTATTTATTTCTCAATTGGTTATCTATCAACTCAAATGGCATTGCATACCAACATCACACAAAATTTCCATGGCCTACAATCATGAACCACTGGATCGATCAATTTTCCCTGGTGTTCAATGGGTCTGAGCTGGGCTTAGGGGACTAGCTTGGCTCATTCTTGCTTCTGCAGTCTGCTTCAAGTGTACTAGGTGCTAATCTTGGCAAGCCCCCATTACCTGTGAAGGACTAGACTGTCAGCAGGGCAATTCTTCTCTGCTGTGCATCTATCACACACTCCAGCATGGCAACCTAGACATGTCCCCATGGCAAAGGCAGAAGTACGAGAGCAAGCAAACCAAATATTTCAAGTACTTTCCAAGCCTCTGTGTTTGCTAGCTTCCCATGTGCCAAAACCATCCACATTGCTAATTATAAAACCTGAACAAGAGAGCACTATGAAGTGTGGCAAAGATATGGTGATGTGAGGAACTAAGCCCACTGGTAATGTCAGTTTACTACATTTTCTTTTTGCATCATTTTCCCCTGTGTTAATAGTGTCTCTAGAGAGAGGTAAGGCAGGTGTGAATGCCTATTGCACCAGAATGGAAGGGGAAGTCTTTGTGCTCTTTTCAGGCCACATGGTATTCTATGCTATTTTCTATGCCTAGAATGCTTCTTTCCCACCCTTCATCTGTTAATATCCTAACCATCTTTTAAAGCCCAGAACAAAAATCATTCGTTTGTGACAGGCTTCGGTAAGTGATATCAGTTGTCTTTGCCTACTTGTTATCCATTTTTTATTGTTCTGATAGTTGAATTTCAGTTTTGAGATCTGACATTTTCCATCAGTCGTTCGGGTTTTTCATGATGCATAATGCAATATTCAACTCAAAAGGTGTATGTGTGAGCTGAACAATCAGCCCTCCATCCCTTGATAATAGAGACTGGTTCAGATACAGGTATATGAATCAAACTGGTCCAAGTCAAAGGTAATACTGGGACTTAGGATATAAATAGCAGGTAAAGGGCTGAGGCTTTTCACAGAAATTTTCAGGCTGTACCCTTAGAACCCTGAAGATTCTGGTGGTCATCTTTCTCACAAAGTAGGTAGAGATGCCACTGGTTAGAGGTACCACAGGAAAATAGAGTTAAATGATAAAAACAGAGATTTCTGAAGTAATGACCTGAATACCTAGATCTAGACTTAATTAATATTTCCAGGTAACTTTAAGGCTTTTCAATATTTTTGAGCATTTCAGTTACCTGAATCAATAAATTTCATTTTTAACTTAGTCCTATTGCTTAGTTCAAAATGAATTATGCCTACTTTGGACATTCTTAGTGGCAGTACACATCTAATGGAGTTGTATAGAATCACCAGATAGGAGAGATTTCCTTAACTATTTCTCCTGCTATGAAGATTTTAATTTGCCCTTTAGTTGCCAATTAATTCTGGACTGAACTACTACTGAGTAAGTTCATTGCATCTCTCAGGTGATGTGTGATAAAGATGGGTAGAAAATTTATGAAGCACTATTAATTACATATTTCATAGCACACATCACAATTTTCTGTTTGTAAAATAATATGAATCTATACTAAAATATGCTGTTTGTTATAGACTCTAAGATTCCTGTTGTCAGTGTCCAAGTATGTTTTGTTCAGCAATTTATCCTCACAACCTAAGATAGTGTCGGGCACTAATTAGGACGAAAAGGATATTTGTTGTATGAATTAATGTTGAAGTAGACTCTATCCTTCATTCTTCTCTATAAAGCATCTCAATACGCATTGAAATAAAATAAAAATAAGTGATGCAATCTACCTCAAGCTATGAGTTTATTATTTCATACCCCCTACTTCTACTTCATCCTTCTCCTCATTGTTACCCTGTATGTACAAAGACTTTTATATTCACACTTACTAGTATGAGGGATTCAGACATTCTTATAGTTTTTTATATTTTATTTTTTATTAACACATATTAATTGCACATATTAATGGAGTTCTCTATGATATTTCCATACATGCATATGAGCTTGCCCTGATCAAATCCAATCTACTTTTATCTATCACACCACAACCCTTCTCAATCTCTGGTAATCACTATTCTTAGAGTTTTTTATATATTTTTCCTTGATTATGTGCCTCTCCTTGTATTTTTACATAATTCCTTTTAAAATTGAAGATCTTTAGGCGAAGCTTCATTTGTTTTGTTTAATGCCTTCTCTTTTGCTTATTCAATGGAATAATTTGTCATTGCAAGCCTCAATTGCATTTTTCCAGCCTTCTTCCATTACTTTAGCTTTATTCTCTTTTAGAGTTTCAGGCCACTGAATTATAACTAGCTTCCTTATGAGTTTTCTGATCTGAACATCAAGGGTAAACACTCCAGTAACCCATATTCATACCATCTTTAGGAAATAAAAACTAGGCCTAGAAATATTATTCTGAGGATCACATCATATGATCTCCTCTGGCTTTCTCATGTTGTTTACTTAAGAGAAGGCTCCACAAATCTATGTGCTGCAGATAAGACTCCCTCTAGCCTCCAAACTTAAAAGATTTAAAGAAGAGTTCTTTCCTCCTGCATGCTCTTATTCACACCCTCTCCTTTCCGCCACTTCCGCTATTCTGTCTGTATACTACCAGGATTATTCTCACTATGCCTTTCATTTGTACCAGTTACATAAGAAGCCAGTTATGCTAGAGCATTCTTTATTCCCTGGATTCTAATACTTTCATTCCTCAGTACACCTCCTTTTCTGACACCATTTCTTGTGTCCCTGAAGACATACTGCTGGTGTGCTGAACCTCCTGGTGCATCCATACGGAACCTCACACCCCACAATTTTCAATCTCTTTTCTGTGAGTTCTCTTAGGTATCTTGGCTCCACACAAAAGCAGGCTCTCCCCTGAGGGCATCACTGCACCTATAGCCTTCTTTCAGAGTGATTGTATTATCTCACATTCTTTCTACCTATAAGTTAGGACACTAGTTCCACTTGTCATTTCCATATTACTATTCTTTATGTCTACATAAAACCCCTGAACTTTGAATATCAACTTGTCAGACTATACCCTCTTCTCTTTCTTGTAGCAGACATCTCATATCCTACAGAACTTTCTTTATCTTTAGAATAATTTAGTTGTTGGCTTATGGATATTTAACACTAGTTCTTTCACAATTGTTGATGAAATCAGTAGTCACAAAGATTATCATCCTAATAAACTATTTGTTATGTTGACCTTCTTTGTCCATCTACTTAATCTTGTTTTGATCAAGAATTTGCATTTTAGTTCTATGCATATACATATATATATGTATATATATGTATATGTATATATATGTATATATATATATATGCATATATATATACATATGTATATACATACTCCTTATCAATCAGTATAATTCCCCAATAACATCAATGCCAAGCACTCTGTTCTCTATCCATCACCTTCTAATTCCCTAACTTTAGTGATTATTTTACCTCATTGTTACTTCTTATCCATTGACATTAATACTTTTCATTGCCTTTGTCTCTTTGATGGCTTCACTTCCCTCCTTATATTCCTTTGAATGCCATGGCCTTTTACTATGATTATTTACTTATAAAGGTCTATCACCCTCTTTGCTTTCTCTTGCTTCATTGTATTCTCATGGCAAAATTACAAGTTGGGTAAGCCCAGATCACCAACTACTCTTTACATAAAAATGTAAATCAGAATGAGGATTGGGAAAAATACACAATTAGCTGTCTCCTTATAAATTTGTGACTATTTCCTTCGAATGGATCTGTAAATATCACATTGCAACTGTTTCATACTTGCTAATCCATCCATTTCTTCACTCTGGAAGACAATCCCCTTATACTTACTCACCTGTCCTCATGCTCAACTGATAACATTGTCTACTTCTTTCCTGAGAAAACATAATTAGTTAGAAAAGAATTTCCATACTACTTAATCATATCTACCTACTAGGTTACTATGAGTACTTATATTTGGCACACCTTATTGACATTGGTGAAATACCTGCACTTGTTTTTCGGCAAATTGTGACTATTGTGTGCAAGATCTTGTCATGTCTTAACTCAGTGATGCTGCTGACCTAGTAATCTCCACACTTTTCTCTAGCATTATCATTTGCCTTATATATGAGATTTTCTTCAGCAGACTGCAAGCACTCTGTTATTTCTCACATCTTAAAATATTATTTTTCTTCTGTTCTTTATTTCTGTGAATCTCCCAACGTCTTGCTCACTCAATCATTATCTTTAATCCCTTTTCCTCCATTTGTTTTCACACTTGTTCCATTCAGATTTTAGCCTTCATCAATCCACTAAACAATCTGGCCAAGATCATTACTGATGTACATGTTGCTAAACATAATGGTCAATCCTCAGCAGCTTATTTGAACTATCAGCAGCATTTGTTAAAAATATTAAATTTTTTCTCCTTAAACACTTTCTTCATTTGGTCTTTAGGGCCCACATGTTTTGGTTTCATTTCTACCTCTCTAAGCACATCTTCATTTCATTGTGTATGTATGTATATATTCATTCATTTATTATTTATTTAAATTAAGAGGTGAAATTTGTGAATAATTATGGTATAGAATTATATATGTCATATATATTATGTCATATATATGTCATTCATATATATTATATATGGCATTTTCAATGTCATATAATTCAATGTCATTTGCAAATGGAGCTAATTTAACTTTTTTCTTTCTAATTTGTTGTTGGTAGGTGCCATGGAGTCAAGTCTGATTCAGCCAACCTATGTGCAAGAGATGAAACACTACTTGAAGCTGTACCACACCCAGAACTATGTAAGTGCTTCTTTGCTATTCATAGGGTTTTCAATGGCTGATCATTTCAGGAGGTGGTAGTTGGGTCCAACTCCCTAGACTATAGCACCCAGGAATCCCTGGTGGTCTCCCATCTAAGGATTAGCCAGGTTCAACCTTGCTTAGTTTATGAGGTGTGACTGGATTGGATGTGTTTCTAATTTAGCTGTCTTATACTTCTTTTACTTGCCTTGTTGTTATGGCTAGGACTTCCACTACTATGTTGTATAGAAGTAGTCAATATTAGTATCTTTTTCTTATTTCTGATTTTAGGGAAAAAGCTTTAACCATTTCATCCTTGCTATGAGGTTTGCTGTGAACTACTCATGTATACCTTTTTTATATTGAGGTATATATCTTTTATAGCTAATATGTGCAGATTTTTTTAATCATAGAAGGATGATTTTTTTCTTCATTCTGTTAATAAGGCATCTCACAATTATTGATTTACATATGTTAAACCATCGTTGTATCCCAAGAATAAATTTCACTTGATTATAATATATGGTCCTTTTAACACATTATTGAAACTGGGCATGTTAGCACACACCTATAATTAAAGCTCTCAGGAGACTGAAGAAGGAACATTGTGAGCTTGAGACCAATCTGGGCTACAGAGCAAGTCTGAAGCCAATCTATGCTATAGAGCATGACCCTGTTTAAAAAAAAAATACTATCACTGTTGAATTCAGTTTGCTAGTATTTTATTGAGGAATTTTGCAGTTATATTCATCAGGGATATTGACATGCAATTTTTTTCTTATAGTATGCCTGCCGGCCTTTGGTGTCAACTAATATTGTCTTGGGGCTGGGAGTTAGCTCAGTTGGTAGAGCGTTGCACTGCAGTCTCTGAGGTCCCGAGTTCAATTCCCAGCACCGCAAAATGGGAGAAGGGCCTGGCAATCCACTCCCAAGGCAATCCTGAAACAGTCAGCCATTGAAAACCCTATGAGGGTCTCTATGAGTCGGACATGACTTGACGGCACCTAACAACAACAACAACAACATTGTCTTAATTAAATGGATTTAGAAATATTTTTTCCCTTCAATGTTTTAGAATAGTTTAGAAAGATTCAATTTTTAATTCTTCTTTAAATGCATGGAAGAGATCATCAATGAATACCTCAGGTCCTGGAATTTTCTTCCTTGGGAGGTTAGGATAACTAAGTCAATCTTCTTATTCATTATTGGCTCTTAATATTATTTATACCTTCATGATTCAGTACGGATGGGTTTTATATTTCTTTTTTATTGGAAATTTTTAATGTACAACTTAATGTGTTTCATTTTGACATGCTTTTCATTATGACATTTCCATATATGTGTTTCATTGTACATTGCACAGATAAATTCCCCCTTACCCTCTTGTGCCCCTCCTCCTCTGTTCCCAGACACTGAAGGCTTCTCTTCCACTTGCATGTGTTCTTGTGGTAATATTTTTCTATATATCCTTGGATCCCAATTACGTTTAAGATCGGAACTTTTTCTGTACTGATCTATCTTTTTACATTGTCAGTATTATTACATGAATTTTCTAGCCCATTTGTATTTTTACCATTCTTTGGTATTATTGGTATTATTATAATTATTTCACAAACTATTAAAGATGGGCTGTTTACTTTGAGGTTGTCCTCTCCCTCATTTCTCCTTGTTCCTCACCTCCCTTCTTTCATCTCCCATCATTTCTTCCTTTTGCTAGATCCCTCCCTCCTTCTTTCCACTCCCTAAATTATCCCTTCTCTACTAAGTTGACTTTAACTTTTTATTATGTTATGATTCCTGTTTAGGATTTTTTCCTTATTTTAATTTTGATTCAGCTCCCATATATGAGTGAGAACATGTGGTATTTCTTTTTGGACTTGGGTTTGTTCACTTAAAATAATTTTCTCCAATTCCATCCACTTTACTGAGAATGACGTTATTTCTTTTCTTCTTCTTTTTTTTTTTTTTGGTTGCTGAGTAGTATCCCATTGTGTATATGTACCAGAGTTATTTTATCCATTCTTCTGTTGATGGGCACTTTGGTTGATTTCATATCCTTGCTACTGTGAAAAGTGGTACAATGAACATGGAGATGCAGGTGTCTCTGTGGTATGATGACGCATCTCCTGTTGGGTAAATTCCCAATAGTGTTATAGCTGGGTCATATGGTAGATTAATTTTTAGTTTTTTAAGATAATTCCATATTGATTTACAAAGTGGCCGGAATAATTTACAGCTCCACCAGCAGTCTAAGAGGGTTCCCTTTTCTCTGCAACCTTACAAGCATTTCTTGTTAATTGTTTTATTGATCTTGAACATTCTTACTGGTGTAAGGTGGAAGCTCAGAGTTGTTTTAATTTACATTTCCCTAATGGCTGGGGCCCCCACATGTCTGTCAGTTTGCCGCAATGTGGGGGCTTGTGTATTGCGATGAGGCTAAGAGCTCTGTCACTGGTACTTCAGACATGAGCAAGCTTACCCATGGTGGACAGGTTTTCAGATGAGCTTAGAGATTGAGACAGACTAGGAAATAGGACCTGGCAAACCACTGCAGAAATGACTAGCCATTGAAAACACTATGAATAGCAAAGAAACACTGTCAGATATAGTGACGGAAAATGAGCCCCCCAAGTTGGAAGGTACTCAAAAGAAAACTGGGGAAGAGTTGCCTCCTCCAAGTAGAGTCTACCATGATGACAGAAATGGAGTAAAGCCCCAGGGTGCTCAACTTGCTGATGTGGCATGACTCAAAATGAGGAGAAACAACTGTAAACATCCATTAATAATTGGAACATGGAATGTACGTAGTATGAATCTAGGAAAATTAGAAATCATTAAAAGAGAAAGGGAGCACATAAACATTGACATTCTAGAGATCAGTGAGCTAAAATGGACCTGCATAGGCCATTTTGAGTCAGAGAGTCATATGGTCTACTATGCTGGGAATGATAAACTAAAGAGAAATGGGGTTGCATTCATCATCAAAAAAGACATCTCAAGATCTGTCATGAAATACAATGTTGTCAGTGCTAGAATAATATCCACACACCTACAAAGAAGCCCAGTTAATATGACTGTGATTCAAATTTATGCACCCACCACTAAGGCCACAAATGAAGAAAGGGAAGACTCTATCAGCTTCTTCAATCTGAAATAGATCAAACATGCAATCAAGACATACTGATAATCACTGGTGACTGAAATGCAAAGGCTGGAAACAAAGAAGAAGGCTCGGTAGTTGGAAAATATGGTGTTGGTGACAGAAACAAAGCTGGAGATCACATGATAGAATTTTGTCAGACCAATGACTTTTTCATTACAAATACATTGTTTCAACATGATAAATGGAGACTATACACATGGACATCACCAGATGGAACATACAGGAATCAGATTGACTACATATGTGGAAAGAAACGATGGAAAAGCTCTGTACAAAATGTCAAAACAAGACCAGGTGCTGACTGTGGATCAGACCATCAACTTCTCATATGCAAGTTCAAACTGAAGCTGAAGAAAATTAGAACAAGTATACGAGAGTCACAGTATGACCTCGAGTTTATCCCACCTGAGTTCAGAGACCACCTCAAAAATAGGTTTAATGCATTAGACACAAATGATAGGAGACCAGAAGAGTTGTGACATGACATCAAAGATATCATTCAAGAAGGAAGCGAAAAGTTCTTAAAAAGACAAAGAAAAGAGAAAAGGCCAAATTACATGTCAAAAGAGACACTGGACCTTGCCCTTGAATGTCAAGCAGGTAAAGTAAAAGGAATACATGATGAAGTTAAGGAACTAAACAGACAATTTCAGAAGGCAGCCCAATAAGACAGAAACAACTATAATAATGACATGTGTAGGGAGCTGGAGGCAGAAAACCAAAAGGGAAGAACGCGCTCTGTGTTTCTCAAGCTTAAGGAAGTGAAGAAAAAATTTAAGCCTCGAGTGTCAGTAGTGAAAGATTCTACAGGGAAAATATTAAATGATGCAGGAAACATCAAAAGAAGATGGGAAGAATACACAGAGTCATTATACAAGAAAGAATTGGTAAATGACCAACCATTCCAAGAGGTTGCATATGAAGAAGAACCAATGGTGTTGAAGGATGAAGTGGAAGCTGCCTTGAAAGAACTGGGAAACACAAGGCTCCAGGAATTGATGGGATACAAATAGAGATGTTTCATCAAACAGATGCAGCACTGGAGGTGTTAACATGTTTGTGCCAACAGATTTGGAAAACAGCTACTTGGCCCACTGACTGGAAGAGATCCATTTTGTGCCTATTCCCAAAAAAAGGGATCCAACTGAATGTGCAAACTATCAGAAAATATCATAAATATCGCACACAAGCAAAATTCTACTAAAGATCATTCAGAGGCGACTGCAGCAGTATATAGACAAGGAATTACCAGAAAATCAAGTGAGATTAGAAGAGAGCGGGGAACCAGGTACATCACTGCTGACGTCAGGTAGATATTGGCTGAAAGGAGAGAATATCAGAAAGATGTCTATCTATGTTTTATTGACATTGCAAAGGCATTTGATTGTGTGGATCATAACAAATTATGGATAACCCTTTGGAAAACGAGAATACCAGAACACCTAATTGTGCTCATGAGAAACCTGTACATGAACCAGGAGGCAGTTGTTCCAGTAGAACAGGGAAACACTGCCTGGTTTAAAGTTAAGAAAGGTGTGCATCAGGGCTGTATACTTTCACCCTATCTCTTCAATTTATACACTGAGCAAATAATCTGTGAAGCTGGACTTTATGAGAAAGAACATGGCTTCAAGATTGGAGGAAGACTCTATACCAACCTGCGTTATGCAGATGACACAACTCTGCTCACTGACAGTGAAGAGGATTTAAAACACTTACTGATGAAGATCAAAGATCATAGCCTTCAATATGAATTACGTCTAAACTTCAACAAAACAAAAATCTTTACTACTGGGTCAGCACGCTATTTCACAATAAATGGAGAAAAGATTGAGGTTGTCCAAGATTTTGCTTTGCTTGGCTCTATAATCAACACCCGTGGAAGCAGCAGTCAAGAAATCAAAAGTTGCATTGCTCTAGGAAAAGCTGTGGCAAAAGATCTCTTTAGAGTATTGAAAAGCACAGTTGTCTCATTGAAGACGAACATGCGTCTGACTCATGCCATGGTATTTTCATTCGCATCATATGGTTGTGAAAGCTGGACATTGAATAAGGGAGACAGAAAAAGAATTGATGCTTTGGAATTGTGCTACTGGAGACATCTATTGAATATACCATGGACTGCCAAAAGATCCAACAAATCTGTCCTAGAAGAAGTGCAACCAAAGTGCTCCTTGGAAGCAAGAATGGCCAGACTGTGTCTTACATATTTCGGACATGTAGTCAAGAGAGATCAATCCCTGGAGAAAGACATCATATTTGGGAGAGTGGCAGGTCAATGCGAAAGAGGAAAATCCTCCACCAGATGGATTGATACAGTGTCTGCAACAATGGGCTGAAACATAAATAAGATCGTTTGCCCGGCACAGAATCGGCAAGTGTTTCAATCTGCTGTACGTAGGTTCGCTATGAGTCGGTCTCAACTGCATGGCACCTAACAACAACAACAACAATGGCTAGGGATATTGAACATTTTTTCATGTGTTTCATGGCTTTACAGGCCTCTTCATTTGAAAACTGTTCAGTTCCTTTGACCATTTGTGTATTGTGTTGTTTTCTTGGGTATTTTTTCTTGTGTTCTTTATAATTTCTGGTAATTAGTCCTCTGTCTGATGTATAAGATACAAAACTTTTTTCCATTTAGTGGGGATTTCCTTGACGTTGTTGATTGTTTCCTTTGCTGTACAAAAGGTTTTAATTTCATGTAATCCCATTTATTCAAACTCATTCTCCAAAGCTACCATCACCCTGATACCTCAACCAGGAAAAGATTCATCTAAGATAGAGTTATAGATCCAATTCCTGTATGAACATAGATGAAAAAATCCTTAACAAAATCCTGGCAAACAAAATCCAGTAGCATAATAAAAAGATTGTTCAACATGACCAAGTGGGATTTATTCAACAGATGCACGGCTGGTTCAATATACAGAGATCACTTTATGTAATCCAACATTTCAAAAGACTGGCAAACAAAAACCATATGATCATCTCAATTGATGCTGAAAAGGCCTTTGACAAAGCGCAACACCTCATCATGATAAAACTCTGGAGTAGATATGCATAACAGGCAAATACCTTAAAATCATAAAAGCCATCTATGACAGACCTATAGCTAACATTATATTAAATGGAGAAATACTGAAACCATTTTCTCTAAGATCTGGAACAAGTTAAGAATTCCACTCTTTCCTGTTCTATTTAACATAGTAATTGAAGTCCCTGCCTGGGGAATCAGACAAGAGAAAGAAATCAAAGGGATCCACATTGGCAACGAAGAGGTCAAAGTATGCTTATTTGCCAATGACTATGATACTTTACCTAAAAGACCCTAAAACCTCATCCAGAAAACTTTTAGATCTAATCAACTCCTTCAGCAAAGTGGCAAGATATAAAATTAACACCCCAAAATCAATAGCATTCCTATACACCAACTGTACAACAACACCAACTGTAAGCTGGATGAGAAGGAAATTACACATATAATACCTTTCATGATTGCCCACCAGAAAATTAAGTACCTTGGAATTAATCTAACCAAAGACCCTACAGACCTCTACAAGGAAAATTTCAAAATATTAAAGAAAGAAATCGCAGAGGATACTAAAAAAATGAAAGGACTTTCCCTGCTCCTGGATCGGGAGAATCAATATAGTAAAAATGGCTATCCTACCAAAAGCAATCTATAGATTTAATGCAATCTCCATTAAAATTCCAATGACAGACTTTACAGAAATAGAAAAAATGATCCAAAAATTCATACGGAATCACAAAAGACCACATATAGCCAAAACACTCTTAAACTGCAAAACTAGTGCAGGTGGAATCACAATCCCTGATACTGGTACTGGCACAAAAATAGGCCTGAAGACCAGTGGAACAGAACAGAAGATCCAGTAGTATCTCAACACACATATAACTGCTTGATTTTCAACAAGGGAGCAAAACAAGTAAATTGGAAAAAGGATAGCCTATTCAATAAATTGTGCTGTGAAGCATGGATATCCACTTGCAGAAAAATGAAAACCGACACACATCTCTCAATGTATACGAGAGTTAACTCAAAATGGTTAAAAGACCTCAACATAAAACCAGAAACTTTAAAATCAATAGAAGATAGGGTAGGCAATATGCTCCAATATACAGACATAAAAAGGTATTTCCTTAATAGAACTCCAATTGCTCAAGAAATTGCAACAAGAATAGATCGGTAGGTTTTGTATTTCTAGAAATGTATCTCTTTCTTCCAGGCTGTCCAAACTGTTGGCATGTAATTGTTTTTAGTAGTTTCTTACCATCCTGTGTA
>VMDO01025480.1:0-28153 GCA_007922755.1 Pedetes capensis
TTTATTCTCATTTTTTTTTTTTCACATTGGTGTTTCTGGAAGTCTTTGTTCAAAGTTTGGAATGTTTTGCTCTACTGATTGCTATAAACTTACATTTACATAACCTGAAAGAAGGAGGAGATAGTAACTTTATGCTTGATTCCTTAATTAATCCTGATTCTGATTTTGATTCTGGTATTTTGCTTATTGGGTGATTTCTCATAATAAAAGTGATATTCTAGTGTTTTATTTATTTATTTTAAATCAAAGTGCCCCAAATGCCCTTATCTCCAGCACTTCCTTTCTATATTATGGACATTAATTTATCTCTTATGGTATTTTCTTTTCAATGTCTACTAACATCACCACTTTTTACAAGGGTAATTACAAATCTAGCACTCTTGCCTTTTGTCACACTTGTCCTATCTGCATTATATGTAATGAGTTCAATTAATGTTTATGGCTCATAAATAATAACCTTCCCTGATTTTTAGTGACATTAGAGGTTTATGTTCTTTTATTTGTAATTTTTAATTTATTTTCTTGGGTACCCATGGCAAACAAACAATGAGTAAGATATAAAGGAGGTCATTAGGTACATAATTTAAAATATTGCCTAGAAATCTGTAAAGAAAAAATTATTAATTTGTTTCTTGAGAAGGCATGTAATTTCAATTGCTTTAACTCAAGTTTTCATGTGCTACCTAATGTATTTGCAATTTATAAATAATGAATTAATTTACATATCCCCACTTGTATCCGATATCTATTTGAGATTTATCTAGAATTTAGATTTATTTTCTTATGATTTCAGACCAATCTAGACTCTATGTTGTATTTAGGTAAATTAATTTATATTTTTTAAGAAAACAAGTAGGCAGAATTAAGCCCTCAGAAACTTAAAATACTTATATAATGGGACATAACATGAAGATAATTATCTTCAAAGAGCACAACACTTTAGGTTAGAATAAGATTTACAAAATTATTGTGGATGAAATGTTAGTGATGTAAGATAAATTTATACTTCTTTCTTTCCAATCTTTTCTGTCAGGAACTATTTTATACCTCACACATCAGAATATTTTGAGAAGGAATAATAGAAAATTATGAAATATTCTAACCAGTAAAATGAGATGAATTTGTGAAGAAAAGAAATGACTTATTCAATATGGTTTTGTAAATTGAAGTAAATAGTCTTTTTAAAAACGAAAGAAAGAAATCTTACAAAACACAGTAGAAAGCTATTCTTAAAAAAGTTGTATGTTATGAATACACAGTAAAAAAGAAAGTTCTACCATTCAACGCTCATAAATGAGAGAAGGCCATAGCTGCATAAAGCCAGACTTTTAAAACTAGCCATTGTGTTTTAATTGAATTACCTGCTGAGCTAAGGAAAATCAAATCTCTACCAGACTCAAATTCTCGCTGTCATACACTTTAAATAAAAGCAAGCAAAATGCCACTCCATGATTCTAGAGAGTGCTTTGGCTTTCACAGGGCTTTGAAAGCTTTCAACAAGGTTTTTTATAATTGTATTTTCCCCAAGTTAAAAGAAATTTCTAATCACAGTGCCTTTTAAAAAAATTCCCTTAGGTACTTTCCTACCTGTGCTACATAGGAGGTCACTGTTACTCACAGGAGGAACCTTCTTTGTAAAACTTGAATTAATTTTAACAAAGTTCATTGAAACTGTATATTATTGAATTTCTTAAGTAATGAAACTGGCTTTTAAGACTTTTCCCAATTAATGTTTACTTCCTCATGAAAACTTTATCCTTTCTAATTGGTACAGTAAAATCTGCTGTATGCATGCTGTACACATATCAAATATTGTACACATACAGAAAAGTGAAGTATATTTGTATGTATAACATGCTTATGAATGATAAATGTCCAATCATTTTGTTATTTTCATGTCAAAATATATGACACACAAAATGTGTTTAATGTGTGTTTAAAATAGTTTATAGTTTCAATAGTAGTTGAAAAAGATTTGCTGGGCTTGGTGGTTCATGCCTTTAGCAAGAGAAGGCAGGAGGACTGTGAGTTCAAGGCCAGCCTAGGGTACTTAGTGAGACCTCATCTCAACAAACAAACAAAACATTCATTTTACTTCAACTTAATTATGTAGTAGAATATAATTTCTTAGACTCTATCTTTATCTTTCCTTGCCTACCATCCATATCTCTTTCTATCCTAATGACAATCATTTGTCTAATCTGAATTTTGCTGTAAATATTATATAACTTTCTTTTGTATCAATTATATCTATACACATCGTAAATTAATATTAAACTTTCTTTCCTTTTTGAAGCTGCTCAAGTTAAATCCAACCAACTATTGATTAATGTTCATATAATTCATTATTTCATTATGATTTTATTTCTAATAAATGTTTGCATGAGTTCTTTTCTTTGAAAATAAATGAGCTACTATAGATATTATTGTAGGAGTCTCTTGGTGTTCATGTTCTAGAAGATTATATTTAGATTCATTTTTAGAAGAAAATGTAAACCATTTTCCAAAAGGATTTTGCAGTTTGTACTATACTTTGTTATTTAGTATACCAAATACATTGCTATTACAAAAATAGTCAAAGAGTAGAGACTTTATTTATTTCCCATGACATTCCAGAGTTGACCAGCAGGCTGACAGAACCAAGTTCTTTCAAGACATCTTTCATTTTTCTTTCCCCATCTTGCAAATATCTGGCCTTTACTTATATGATATAAGGGCTCACTTTCCCACCTATGTTCCTGTTTAGGAGAACAGAACAAAAGAATAAGGTAAGTGGCTTTTGAAATGATCGAAAGTTTCACTCATCTTCCAAATCACATCTTGTTAACAAGCACATAATCACACAACCAATGAATCTTAAAGGAAAGCTCAGAAATCCATTGCCTAAACGGCAGGAGACTTCTGTGACCATCTTTGTTTTCATATTCACCTTTTGCCCACACATGAAATGCATTCATTCCTCACCAAAGAACATTTGAATGTTCTACTCAATTTATGTATCCAACTCAGTCCCAACTCAATGCTCCTGATCTCTGGTGACTGCATAGTATTTTCCAGATAGTGCTCACTGCTTTAATAATTTACCAATACATAAATGTCAGTGTAAATCTCTGTGTACAACTAGAGTCAAAAAAGAGTATTAAGAGGGAAGAGAGTTATCAAACAGATAGCCCAAAATGAAAAAGGAAAAAGAAATGAAATCCCAATAGTAATTTTTTTATTATAATAATGAAATCTTGCCAGGCAAGTATTCCAAGTGTGGGTATCCTGACAATGAAGTAATATACTTTGTTTGCCTTCATTATTGTTATTTGTGATAAAGTGAATTTAAAATTAAAAATGTCATCTGAAATACCTACATTGTCCTTATTGAAAGTTTTTTTTCTTTATTAAGCTACATGATAATCTTGGAGAAAGTGATGGTGAATGTTCCTCCATAGAGTTGTAAGGCTCCTACAGCCAATTTCATGCTGGAGGGTTGCATATAAGTATTACATGATTCAGGTATGAATAATATAGTCATAAATTATAAATGCAATGATAACAAAACTGAAAAGTAATCATAACAAGTTTACATAGATTGTGTAAGAAGTGAGCACATAAATTATAGGTAGGTGTGTATGAAGACTTGTTAGTATAAAGAAGTTAAACTAATGCTTCTTGTATGAAGAAAACAATACATATGGCCAGGGAATGTGTCCCATGATTGTAATCTCAGCAACTCCAGAGGCAGAGACATAAGGATTTCCAATTTGAGGCCAGAGGCAGCATGCATAATTTAACAAGACTAAGACCCAAAATAAAATTTAAAAATGAGCTTAGGGTACAGCCCAGGGATAGAGCAATTACAAAGTATGTATGAGGCCCTGGATTCAACTCCCCAAAACTGCAATCAATCGATCAATCAATACCAGAAAATATTATATAAAAAAACTGAAAACAGCTGGGCACAGTGGTACAAACCTGTAATCCCAGTGACTTGGGAGGTGGGGTCAGGAGGATGGCCAGTTTGAGGTCAGAAGCAGGCTGGATAACTTAGTAAGACACTATGTCAAGATAAAAATTTTTAAAACTGGGAGTTGGATGTGCAGCTCAGGGGTAGAGTACTTAAAATTTGTTCATGAGGCCTTGAGTTCAGCCTCAAACCAGTATTAATAATAATAATAATAATAATAATAATAATACATTAAAAGGTTAGGAAATCAGATATGAGCACATTATTTAGAAAGCAAGATAGGAAAATGTGATTTGGAAGGGTAAGAAGCAAGGAAATGTCTTATAACATTTTCTGTAAAAGTTTTTGTAAGAATCTATGGTTTCAAGATGTATACATATATAAATCCAAGAAAAATACAAATCAAATGTATTGCATATTTTAAAATGTGGCACATATTTTTTTGCTCAATAATAGCTAAAATCATAGCCCTATATCCATACATAGCCTGCAGCCGTAGCCCTGTGGCATCCGATCCCATCAGATCTCAGAAATTAAGCAGGCTCAGGCCTGGTTAGTACTTGGATGGGAGACTGCCTGGGAACACCAGGTGATACAGGTTTGGGAGAAGGACCCAGCAACCCACTCCCCAAAAGCAATTAGCCACTGAAAACCCGATGAATAGCAGAGAAGCAGTAACAGTATTATTACACCTGTTGGTGGTAGGGTTGCTATGAGATGGCACCTAACAACAACATCCACACATTTACTATCATCTTTATCATCTGAAAATCTTAATTTATTTTGTCTATGAAAAGGAGAAATATCACATATTACACAAATGTGTTATGCAAATGAAATTTTTAAAAGTCTGTAAAATTACATTTGTAGACCAAAGCTTCAAAAGCATATTATAATAATAAATTTGTGTTAAATCTGTCATTTTAATTGGCAATAGAATCAAATTCCAGAAAGATTAAAAGATATGCCTAAGTACACAGGGATAAAAGAAGAAAGGATATTTCTGATCAAAGTTCCCATTTGAAGCATGACCTTCATCTTACCTGGTTTATTTTCTACTAAGTGCACTTTAATGTACACATTTGTATCCAGAGCAAAAAAATAAGAATAAAATCAAATTATTCCAAGGGGGGGATTTATTCATCTCAATCTGTCACATTGTTATCACTTTAAAATTGGGGGAAATATAGATCCACAAATAAATGTCTAATGAATTTCAAGTTACTTATTATGGCTCTTTTTATTTTAATTTGATTTTTCCAATGTGTTATTTTCTACATTTAAAAAGACACTGTAAAAATTTTATCTCTTTCTTGTGGCTATAACAGTATAGGAAATAAAAATGTAGTATATCTGAATAGTATTTAGAAGACTTTGAACAATGATGACATTCATCTTTACCTCATTTTTTTTTTCTTATTTTTGAGAAAACATATGATATATAGTTCCTAGTCTTGTTCAGAATTCAACAAGACTACAAAATATACAATGCTGGTGTTTAACTCAGTTAGTAGAGTGCAGCTCCACATCTCTGAGGACCCAGGTTCAATCATCAACACTACAAAAATGGGAGAAGGATGTGGCAATCCACTCCAGAGGCAATCCCAAAACAATCAGCCATTGTAAACCCTATGCTGGTTTTCAGACCTGATTCAAGGGCCTCTAACAACAACAAAGTACACAGCAATAAAAAATGCATTAACATCATGAATGTCTATGAAAGAGCAACACTTGTGAAATAAAATAGGCAATAAAGTAAAAAAAATTATATCACATGTTACTTCCATTTTAGTGGTTCTATTACTGGTATGAGATTTGGGAGATAATGGAGGGAATATTAGGGCCAATGATTTTTATTAAGGTTGATCAATCCATGTTACCACATGTGTAGCAGAGGTATTAATATAGATTATGGCTTAACATTTAGTAAATACTTATATCCAAAGCACAAATTATTTTTCAGGTAATGTTTTCTTAACTCTAAAAGACAAATGGCATTTTATGATAGAATTTGGGTATTTTATGTGAATGTTATTTACTTTGTTTCTGAAAAAGCACTGACAGTGTCAACTGGTGCTTAAAAAGGAGTTAGGTTCTCAGCATTTAATAGATTCCAGTGTTAGAAAGAAACAATGACTGAATATAACTGTTTACTGTGAGGTTTCTCCTGACTGTATTTCTTGAGTATAGAATAAAAAGTTCTACCATTAGTGCTTTAAAATTCCATTTATGGATTTATTCAACAAATATTTATCATGAATCTAGAACAGATACATTTAATTTAATTAATTAATTTAATTATTACACTGAGAATAGAAAATTGACCAAAAACAAAAAATATTATCCTTCTGTGAGCTTAAAAGCGTACTGTAAATAGACAATATAGAAGAAAATACTAAATGTGTAAAAAATACTAATACATAAAATGTAAAACTGATATATATCATAGAGAAAAATAAATTAGACAAAAGAACAGAGAATATCAGGTGCAATTTTAGACGGAATGGTCAGTATTAGAAGTTGAAATTGTGTTCACTGAAAATAACATGTTGAAGTCCTCATACTCAGCACTTCAAAATGTGACTTTGTTTGGAAATAGGTGGTTACAGAGGTAATTAGTTAAAATAACATGATAAAAAAGAGTAAGGTGGGGCTGTGTGAGGTGGTGCACACCTATAATCCCAGCAATTTGGGAGGCAGAGGCAAGAGGATCGAAGGTTTGAGGGTACAGGCAGCCTCTAATTTAGTGAGACCTTGTCTCAAGATAAGAAATAAATAATGGGTTGAGGGTGCAGCTCAATGGTAGAGCACTTGCAAAGTATGTGCTAGGCCCTGAGTTCATGTTCCCAGTATCAAGGAAACAAGTAGGGTGGACCTTTAATACATGATTAATGACCTAAGAAAAAAAAGACAGAGAGAATACGGCTATGTAAAGAAACAGAAACAGAAAGAATGTCATGTGAAGGCAGAGATCAAAGTATGTCATATAGCTATAAGCTGAGAAAACTAAAGATTGCTACCATCAGAAGCTAATAGAGAAGCATAGAAGAGATTCTCTGCCAGTACTTTCAGGGGCAACTAACCCTTGTTTAGCTCCATGATTTCAGATCTCTTGCCTCCAGAGCTATGATAGAATAAAAAATTCCATTGTATTAAGCCACAGAGTTAGTGCCACTTTGTTATAAAGCCCCAGGTTAAAAAAAAAAAAATACAGCCAAGAAAATTTTCATAGAAAAGGTGATATTTCATTATAGACCCGAAAGAGGAAAAAGGAAGATTCATGATTTCCAAATCAGTGAAGGACATTCCAGGCAGAGGGAAATGCAAGTTCAAAGTTTCAGAGGTGAAAGAGTGATACCAGTGTACCTGGGCCAGGGTAATTAAGGAAGGAGATTAATGAAACATAAATTCCATGCATTAGACTATATGAAGTCAGGAAAAAGAGATCAAACATTCAGACCATTCCAGAATAGTGCTTAGGCTTTGTCTTTTATCAGCAGTGAGAGGGGAAAACCATGATGGGTTTTGGACAGAAGAGTGACGTGGGCAGACTACATTTTAATTGCACTGATGTACAAACAAATTTGTTGAAAACTGACTATATGGGGAAAAGATTAGATGTAAGGGAAACATTTAAGAAAATATTGCAAATTTTATGGTGCATTTTCCAGCATATTAGCAATGGCTGTTGGGCTAGGATTTGGCTCACTGGGTAGAGCGCTGCGCTGCAGTCCCTGAGGTCCCGAGTTTAATTCCCAGCACCGCAAAAACGGGAGAAGGACCTGGCAATCCACTCCCAAGGCAATCCCGAAACAGTCAGCCATTGAAAACCCTATGAGGGTCGCTATGAGTCGGATACCGACTCGACGGCACCTAACAACAACAACAACAACAACAAGCAATGGCTGTTACAATATAGGGTTAATTGGAAGATATGTGGTGGTATGGTTTGGGGTTTAGGTCAGTTGTTAGACTGCTGCTTCACACTGAGAACCCCAGTTCAAACTCCAGCACTACAAAAATGGGAGAAGGATATGGTAATCCATTCTCAAAACAATTAGCCATTGAAAGTCCTATGAAGGTTGCTATGAGTTGAATCTGACTCCATGACACTCTAGCAATACAACAACTTGAAGAGAAGTTGGGACAAATGATTCTGTTAAATGTCTTTGTAGGAGGATGCATAGGATCCACTCTAAGGAATAAAGTTGCATGACTCAAAGTAAGATAAACTATTTATGACAGGGTTATCTTTGATTAGATGCAAGTTGGGAAAGGTTATAGAAGCTAGTATATTAGTGGAAAGGTTGGGTTTTGTTGCAAAAAAAAAAAAAAAAAAAAGATTGCCTACCTACGGCAACCACAGTAACTCCAAATATGAGCACAGATGCAAGTGGGTAGGTAGTTGTGACCCTAGGACCTTATTCAAGTTCTCTTCTGATTGTTTCAGATTTTTAGTGAACAAGATCAGGAGCTACAAGTTAGAATAGGGAAAAATATGTTGGGAATCTGAGAAGAGAGAAAACACTATGAACTTATTGCTCAGAAAAGCGAAAGAATGAATGGATCACTACAATATTGTGAGACTGACTTGTAACATTTGGGTTGCATTTGTGGTTAATGAGAATAATTTTAGAAATGGAGCCATCTGCATGGCTGTGATTTTATTTCTAGATACCTGAAGCTGCAATTTAACAGGCATGGATAGATAGCTGAGCTTAACCAACCATGGAATAATTTAGCTTCTTTTCATGTCACAATAATCACTTGACAATTCCATTATTTCTCATTTGTTTCCTAACTACAAGTTATCTTGCTTTTCCTCAAATACTTCAATACTGCTATAACCTTAAGCCTTATCCCTTGTTATTTTCTTTCTTGTTTTTCATATTACTTGCATATGTTATCAATTATCAACTCTTCAGGAAGCTCTTTGTTATTAACTATAATTAAATAGCTTTTTATCTTCACTACAAAAGGCTTATTTTCTTATATATGTATTTGGATGACATTTATCACTACATGTCATTATTTTATTATACTACATAAATTAATTGTATGTTGGATATTGATCTAGCTTCTTCCCATTTAGAATGGATGTAAAACAATTCCATATTTCACAGGGCTTAGAAGTCTTTGTGAAGACTTTTTATTTATTGCAAATGATAGACCCATAAGATAATTTTGTGAATGGGTTTGGTGTTTTTGACTTACATGTTTGAATATGATCTGTACAATAATTGAGGCCCAGCTCTAGTCATGAAAATGGCAGACATCATGGAGATCTGTTTGGAAGTTATCAAAATATTTCTGAAGATAAATAATTTTTTCTTAGATTAAAGATGTATTAGAATTGATGAAAATACTTGGAAGTAGAGCAACAAAACTTGCTGACAAGAAACATGAGAAAATGAGATAGAGAAAATGAGATAGAGAAAATACCACTTAGATTGCATGTGGCAGAGAGATAGAGATACATTAAAAATGACAGGTAAATTTATTTAAGAAAAAATAAATCATTACAGTTGTGAATAGGGCATTACCATGGGCCTTGTTTGAATAGACAAGAGAGTTGAACATGCAGAAATAGAGTTTCGAAGATTGACAATAATTTATTAGTTGGCTACTGAAAGAACAGTGAAATATGTAGTATTTTTCAAGTGTAATTTTTACTGGATTTATTTTATGGGTTTTCTTCAAGACCGGGTTGTATATAGCCCACAGTGATCTCAAACTCACAATCTTCCTGCCTCTGTCCCTGGTACTGGGATTACAGACATGCTTACCATGCCCAGCTCTCTCTTTTAATGTTTTAATGGAAAATAAAGAATATGTTTCTATGTTGATTACAAATAATGTTAGAGAAAAATTTATACAACGTAAGAATAAGATACTTCAGCATGGTTCAGCTGGGTTACAGATGGCTCACACCTGTAACCCATTGACTTGAGAGGCCAATGCAGGAGGATTGCAAGTTAGAAGCCAGAGTTAGGCAAGATCTTATCTCAAGATGAGCTATGGGCGCAGCTCAGTAGTGGAGTGCTTTCAAAGTATTTTCGAGGCCTTGTGTTCAACCCCCAGGTATGGAAAAATAAAGGCAACTTCTATAAGAAACTATGTGGTATGTCAAGTTTGTCAAATGTCAAATTTGGCCTTAGAAGAAAAGGCAGTTTATTTATTCAGTGTGAGAAAAAGGAAGATTACATAAATAATTATACCAATTGAATTTTATTTTGAATATAGTCAGTTCAGGTAGTTATTAGTAATTATTTTCCAAATGCTTCTGTTTTCATCATAAATAATTGAGTATATTATTAAACATTCAATTGTTTGTTGTTAGGTGCTGTCGAGTCATGTCTGTCTCACAGCGAACTTATGTACAATAGAACAAAACAATAGCCAAATGTGTGCCAGGCACACAATCACTTTATGTTTAAGCCCATGGTTGCATACATTATTTTAATGCATCTACTTAAGGGCCTTCCTTTTTTGGGTGATCTGCCACTCTCCCAAACACAAATGTCCTTCTCCAGGGATTGGGACCTACTAACAACATCAAATGGAGGTTTGAATTTAATAAATGATATGTAAAATATTCATTTTAGAAGCAGAATTATGTTTATTAAAAGTTTTGAAGTGAAGTCAGGTATGGTGGCATGCCTGTAATCCCAGCGACTCGGGAGGCAGAGGCAGGAGGATCCCAAGTTTGAGAGTTCAAGGAGTGAAAAACTGAGCATTGTATAGGTTGTTTGTGTGAAACTTGAAATTACTAATCTAGTGAATAAAATGAGAATCTGAGCCTTTATTCAGTATGGTTCCCTGAAAATTCTCATATAAAATGTTTTCTAGAGTGAAGCTTCCTGCTGTGTGCTGTAATCACTGGCATTCCTCATTAAAAAACCTCAATCCTGGATGAGGATACACACATGTCCATGT
This sequence comes from Pedetes capensis, assembly GCA_007922755.1. Lineage (NCBI taxonomy): Eukaryota > Metazoa > Chordata > Mammalia > Rodentia > Pedetidae > Pedetes > Pedetes capensis. Next base: position 10,892 of record VMDO01025480.1, read on the forward strand.
AAAACAAGAGAAACTGTGGAGGTTTCTCGATGTTTCAAAAACATCCCTGATATTTCTGCACCACTTGATTGACATTATAATTACAATTTTTAATAAAGCTTGATTCCAGTTAAGATAGTAGATTGTGTGAGTCTGATTTGATAACATGATCCTTTATGAAAGATCATAGAGAAAAAGTTATATTCATGTTTACAGGGTTACATTGGTTTAAAATTCCTGTAATAAATCTTGTAATGAGTACAAAATTTCACTATATTAATACCAGTAATTAAAGAAGACTATCTGAACAGTTTAGTTTTACTACATATACATACTATTTGCCAAGTATTATATGGACCTGAAAATAATTACACAATAACAGAACACTAAAACTATAACTTATTTTAAAATGTTTTATATTTTCAATTCATTTATCAAACCTCTCAATCCTATTCAAAGTATTGGCACAATTTAAGAGTTTCAGTTCTTTAAATAAAAACAAATAGAGGAATTATAAAATATGTAGCCATTTAAAAAAGTTGGTATTTATTTATTTATTTATTTATTTATTTATTTATTTATTTTTGTGGTACTTATGTTTGAACCCAGGGCCTCATATGTATTTTGCAAGTGCTCTACCACTAGGCTGCACAATGTAGCCCACTATTTATTTATTTTGAGTCAGGGTCTTACTAAGTTAGGAAGCTGCGTCTGACCTCGAACTCATGATCCTCTTGCCTCAGCCTCTTGACTCTCTGGGATTATCTGTGCGTACTATCATACCTGGATAAAAAGTGGTAATTTAAAATCTAATGCCAAATAAACCCCAAATCATCCTCACGGAATATGATATGCTATAAATACTCCAAAAATCTGTCTCTATGTTAATCATACAGTCCTGCATTTGTTAGTCAACTCTTCATCCTTGGGACAAAATATTCAAGATAATCAAGTGAAATGGGGAGCAATTTGTTTTGGCTCAGGGTTTCCAAGGTCACTTGGACACATTTCCTTGGACTCTTTGTAAGGCAATATATCACAGGGGCAGGTGATGGAGCAAAACTGCTCATCTCATGGTAACCAGGAAGTGGAAACAGAGCAGGAGGCGCGTTTCTAATATCCCTTTCAATGACACACCCTTGGTGACCTCACTTCCTCCAACCACCCTAACCCCTAACATTGCCAGAACCTCCCAGTAGCACCATCAACAGGGGACTGAGCCTTCAACACATGAGATTTTGGGGGACATTTAAGATCCAAAACATAATATCAAAAGAAGTCAATAAGTTATATTTAAAAAATTATAGTCAATAAGGTTAATAAAATCCTTAGTTTATGAATAAGATGTGTTCAACTTTTACTTAGTTGCATCAGATTATAAAATTCTCAAACCATGGAATATTAAGTTTCTTATTGTCATAGGAAATGATACATTTGTATAAATAATAGACCTCTGGTTATGGATTATTTTACATATTAACAAAAATAACAAATTATAATAACTATTATAATAATCTACATAGAAACTAAGTGTTGTTTTTACCTCATAATTCTTCTTGCCTTTGTCATTCCTATCCTGTAAGGATGGTTACTAAGAATGTCAGAATTTGGCCCTACAAATATAGTCTCTATTTTTCCAATGCATTTTTTGCAGTTTGAATACACTACTTTGTTTCAATGTCAGTAAAATGAGGACTCTCAATGATTTGTTATCTAAGTAGTATACTTAGTTAACTGCCTAAGATTATCCTTTGTTATTATTGATGATATGAAGGGAGGTATATCTTCATCTGCCTGTCCTCCTAATACCTTTTATGATTTTCTGTTTCACACGTAGACATTTTGTCATTACCTAGCACTCTTTTTTTGTTTGTTTGTTTGTGTGTGTGTGTGTGTGTGTGTGTGGTACTAGGGGTTGAATACAGGCCTCACGCTCGCATGCTTTGCAAGTGCTGGACCACTGAGCTGCACCCTAGCCCTTTTTTGTTATTGTTATTTTTGAGTCAGGGTGTCACTAAGTTAGGCAGACTGCATCTGGTCTCCAACTTGCTATCCTCCTGCCTCTCCCTCCCAAGCTGCTGGGATTGCAGGCATGCACCACTGCGCTGGCTTGCCTAGCACTCTTAAAATATGTTATCAAATATCAGTGATTTTACTTTCACATTATGTAACTTAGTATTCAATATAACAATATTCTACTATACTAACTTTCATATATATACACACACAAACACACACATATATACACATATATGCACATACACATAAACATATATAAAGATAGTATATAAAATTCTTACTAAACATTTTGCTATACTTTAGCCAAGTTGAATTTTCAGCAATATCAATTTACCAGTTTAAAACAGTAAAAATAATTTTAAAGAAATTAGTTTCAGCTAAATATTTCAGATAAAAACATTTGGTAATTATTCCTTTCTAAGAATTTTTTTCTGAGATCACCCAGTTTTTGTATATTTGATTCCATAAAACCTATAATTGTTATAACTAAATGAAAACCCAAACTAGTTAGTGACTATTTGAGATTAATTTGCATTCATTTTAATATAGTAACACTTTAAAACTAACATCTAATTTTCAGAAAGAAGACTTAAATGTGAATATCACAACATTGTTGTGGCAGACTGAATTAATTAACTCTGGCAAAATTTCCCTAGAGCCTTTTTATTTCACACCTTTCTGAAGGAATTTATGTGTTTTGATTTTCAGTTCCATAAGGATCAGAATAATGCCTACACAATCTCTACTCATTTTTCTAATGTGCAAGTTACTGATAGGTGGTGAAATGAGTTGAATAAATTACAAAAATTATACACACACAGAGAATGTTTAGGGTGCTTTTGAAATGTAGATTTTTTCTTCTTTTTTTTTTTCTTTTTGTTAAAAGTTAAAAGTCAAGGAAAATCTTCTAAGTGGAAGCAATCAATTAAAATTTATCATGCAATTTGAGAATACGTCTCTAAATTTTTGATCAAGTTATTTCTGATTTGGAGTACGTATCTCCATGGGAAGGGAGGAGGGGAACAACCAAAATATGCTTTGTTATATTATAGGATTATTTGTTGTTGATATTGTTAAGTGCCATGGACTTGGGTCCTACTCATAGCTACCCTTATGGGGTTTTCAATGGCTGATTGGTTCAGGAATGGGTTGCTACATTCTTCTGTTTTTGCAGTCCTCGAAGTTGAATCCAGTGCTTCTGAGTGTCAGAGTAGGTACTGTACCAACTGAGCTAAGCCCCAACCCCATAGGGTAGTTAGTCAAATGGAAATGGATATGTCAAACAATGGATTTTATTAAATCATGCCTTCAGTGCATCTTTAATCAAAATTTTTACTATGCCGGGATAACACATCTATTGCATATTGCAGCAGAGTTAAATGATTTAGTGTATATAATCGTGATTCAAACTAATAAATGTCACTATCACCAGAGGTTCCATATGTGCATGATATTGTCTTCTGTGGAGTCTAGAGTCCCTAACAGGGAGAAAAATGAGGTTATTGCTATCAGTTGGGGTCTTGGGTCAATCTGACCTCAAACATTCCTACTGGATAGTTTTTAGAGGGGTGGTTATTGTTGTTGTTGTTGTAGTTAGGTGCCGTCGGGTCAGTGTCCACCAACTCATAGCGACCCTATGTGCAACAGGCGAAACACTTTTGCAGTGCTTCTCTGCTATTTATAGGGTTTTCAATGGTGGATTGATTTTTGAGAGTGGGTTGCAGAGTCCTCCTCCCAAGCCTACAGTATCCGGTGTTCCCAGGTGGTCTCCCAACCTGGTACTAAGCAGGCCCTACCCTGCTTAACTTCCGAGATCTGAAGGGATCTGAAGCCACAGGGCTACTGCTGCAGGCTTAGGGTGGTTAGGACCTACGTTTATTTGTCCTTCCCTCTCTGGGACTTGTTAGCACAGGTCCTAGGTTTAGTCCATTCCCTCCAGGAAAATTATCCCTTCCAGGAACTCATCCATCCCCTCTGGGACACATAGTAAGCAGATACAGCTAGACAGACTTTCTTGGGGAATCCAGGAGCAGGGAAGTTCTTCCCAATTTTTAGTATCATCAGCTATTTCTTTCTTTAATGTTTTGAAATTTTCTTTGTAGAGTTATGCAGGATCTTTGGTTAGACAGATTCCATGGTATTTACTTTTCTATTGGGCTATTGTGTAAAGGGATTGTATCTTTAATTTCCTTCTCTTCTTGCTTGCAATTGGTGTAAATGAAGGCCACTGATTTTTTTGTGTGTTAATTTTAAATCTTGCCACTTTGCTAAAGAATCTGATTAGGTCTAAAAGTTTTGTAGATGAGTTTTTGGGGTCCTTTTGGTAAAGCATCTTGCCATCTTGCAGTAGGATTTTCCCCTATGCAACCCGTGCAGGAAGGGTCCCAGAATTAGGGATCCTATCCTAGGGACAGAAAGTGGGATGTGGGTGGGCCCTAGTTCCCAGACAGATTGAACAATACATATGACAAGGAATGGAGACTTCAGATAGATGTAGAGGTTAGTTTCTCCTCAATGTTGATGGGCAGAACGCAATGGACAGACAAAATGTTGGATTCACACACAAATGCAGACAGACATGGACAGTTATGGCCTCAAGGAGACCATGGCTCTTACCCAATCATGGGTGTAGACACCTGGCAGCTTTGTCCCCACACATTGTCATTTTCTCAGGGTCTAGGGGTTTCAGGAGCCCTCTGTTGCAATCAGGTAAACTCAGGAGCTCCTAGTTGTGGGAAACCTGACCTACACAGCTGATAGGTCACCCCACAAGGTGGGTAGGGTGCCCCATGTTGGGCAACAAGATGTCAGGGTTCAACTCCAGCTCAGCTGAGGTCAGGAGCCTTGCCTCAACACAACTGTTGTCAGGAGACCCTCAGGGATAGGGTAAGAGCTGGTCGGTGATGGCAAGAGAAGGACTCTAGGAACCTTCCTTATATAAAACACAAGGAAGATTTATTAAGCTGCTGCTGTAAGAGAGAGCTAGGAAGGTTAAATAGCTGGATGGAGTTGACACAGATGGTCCACACTGGTGTTGCCTCTTGCAGTTTGCCTTCTCTCTCTCTTCTTCCCCAAGCAGGGGGAAGAATTGGAGAGCCCTTTGGGAGTTGCTTGAAGCCTTCACCTCTTCAGGGGCCCTGGTCTTGCTTGCAGTCTTGATTGAAGGTTGCTTGTTTGGAGGTCTGTTGAGTCTCGGGAATGGGGTATGATGGCTAAAAGGGGTCTGGATGACAGGTGGAGACAATAAGTTAAAGGGGGTGGCCAGTGGCCTGCTTATATACTCCAGGGGAAGGGGGTATGGATCAGGAGGTAACCAATCAGAGCACATTCCTTGACAGGTATGAGAGTTTACCTGCCTTACTTGCCAGGTGGGGCAGATATGCAAAATATGGCTTGGAGAAGTACAAAATTGATAGGTAGATAAGCCACAGACTGAGCCAATCACTGATAGTCCCTTATTGACCAATCAGGTGGACCTGGTGCCTAATCAGGGTGGAGGTAGCTAGGCCAGGGCCTGGCTTGTCAGTGGCCCTCTTGGGTAACATGATGGGAGGGGAGGGGTGAAGCACCAGGATGTAGGCCAAGAGTCACTGGCCCTGGAGGATAGATGTTGGTCGCCCAGGCACCCCAGAGGGGCCCTGGCCACTGTGGTCCTCTCTAGGAATCCCAATACTTCAAAATGGATATAATAGCATATAATAGTACTAATCTGGACTGACTGCAGTTTAACTCAGTTGGTAGAGTGCTTGCTCTGCACTCTCTGAGGCCCTGGGTTCCATCTATAGCACCACAAAAATGAGAGAAGGACCAAGGACCTGGCAGCCCACTCCTGTTGCAATCCTGAAACAATCGGACTTTGAAAACTCTATGAATAGCATAGAAGCACTGACATAGTGGTGGGCATGATATAGTGTTGGGTATTGTTTCTTTCTGTTGTACATAGGGTCAATATGAGTTAAGCCTGACTTGACAGGACATAACAGCAATAAGAAGTAGAAGATATCTCATTAAAATATTGTTAGAAATAAGTGAATGAAATAATTTAAGTCTCTTAGAACAATGTTTTCAAGTATAAGCACTAGAAAAAACATTAGCTAATATTATTTTGAAGGACAGTAGATTTTGTAAAATGATTTACATTCAGAGATGAAGTGATGTGATATCCATGTTGTTAGGTGTCGATCAGTTGGTGTCCAACTCATAGCAACCCTGTGTACAACAGGCAAAACACTATTGTCAGTGCTTCTCTGCTATTCATAGGGATTTCAATTACTAACTGATTTTTGAAAGTGGGTATCCATGTTCTTCTCCCAAGCCTACAGCACCCAATGTTCCCAGGTGGTCTCACATTCAAGTACTAACCAGGCCCAACCCTTCTTATGTTCAAAGATCTGGCAGGATTGGATGCCACAGTGGTATGGCTGCATGCTTGTGATATTTATAGAATGTAGATATTTTGTTAACGTGTTTTCAAAATAAATGTATTTTTTAATTAAATATTTCATTGATGATTTTCAATACTATTCTCTTATTTTTATCTTAAATAGCTTTGTTGATGGTGGTGATAGTGGTTCATGTACTAAAATATTCTCTTATTCTTCATACTATGAACTCACTGAGTGAAGACTATATATTTTATACTCTTGTGTTTCTAATTCCTTGTACACAATGTAATACATAACAAATGTTCAATTTAGCCAGGTGCTATGTCACAGGACTGTAATCTCAACTACTGAGGAAGTTGAGGCAGAAGGTTTGAAGTTTAAAGCAAGAGGTAAGCTTGCAAAAAACTTAATGAGACCATCTGAAAAAATAAAAAATTTAAAAAGTGGATGAGGAGGAGCTTAGCAGTAGATACTTGCCTAGCATGTGTGAGTGAGGCCCTATGTTCAACCTCCAGTACTGAAGAAAAGAGTTCAATTAATAGTTTTGAATAAATAATTATTTAAATATATGTGTCTCTATTTTTAAAATATAAAAAAGGTTTCATCTTGTGTTAGCCAAATGTATTATGCTGGTAGATTATAATTAAAATTATTAACAAACCATTTTACATGGCAAGGATACATATACATAGATATTTTTATTATAAATAGATTATATATTATGTCTGTGTTTCACTAAATTCTCATGAGAACAATGAATATTTAGTATAGCATTTCGATAAAAGCATGATTTTGTTATCATTTATTTCTACTACTCTAACAGGGGAAAATTGTTTAGACTGAATTCATCGTTGCCATTCTTCAAAATATTATCTCGGTTGTACTGGGATGATCTCTTTGGAAAGGAAAGAAACTGATAGTAAAGAATATCTTATGAATAGGCTTTTACTTACTTATGAATAAACATACTTACAATTGCACCTTTAATCAACTAGTCACTGTGATGCTCTGTTCTGAATATTGTTCTTGTTGTTAGGTGCCATCGAGCCCTGTCTGACTCATAGCAACACTCATAGGGTTTTTAATGGCTGATTGTTTTGGGATTGCCTAGGGAATGGATTGCCATGTCCTTCTACAATATTTGCAGTGCTGGGAATTGAACCTGGAATCTCAGAGAGAGCAGAGCAGCACTCTACCAACTGAGCTAAATCCCAAACCCATTCTGAATATTAGTCCAAGCTAAATTTGAATAAAATATTTGCATGAACATGAGCAAAAAGATATTTTAAAAATAATTCTGATTAAATAAATGAACATGATACGTTTTCAACCTCGTCTAGGGAGGCATTTGATATTATACTTATAAATTAAATATAATCACAGATTGACTCATCTTTTTTGTGTTAACTAGAGTTGCCTATAATGAGCAAATAAATAGAGAAAAAAATCCATCTCAAAATGTATTTCTTTCTTGATATTGTGTATAAGTTAAACATATAGCATGTGGTCATTACTGTTCATTATATTTTTATGGCAATTCAATATTTAATAGAAAACAAAACAAATCTCTTTCAAGTGAATGTTTACCATCCAAGGATATCAATCTTGATAAACACAATCAATATCATAAATTGAGTTTTAATTGAAACCAAATCATAAAATAACACAAATATTTTAAATCACTTTAGTGAAAAAGTGGAGCATGTTCCCTCACTGGTTAAAGTAAAAAGAAGGAAATACCTTTTGTAAAAAAAGAAACATCCTTAACAAATATTCATACATAAGATGAGTGCTTTGCTATGACCTGTATCTCACTTCAATAGCTATTTTTATATTAGTTTATTTCTTTTCCAATATGTTCCCTGCAAGATTAAACATATCTTGTAAAACACAAATCAAAAAAATACCACTTTTCTGATTATATTCTTTGGATATATTCCTTGAGAGTAGTAAGGAATCCTAAAATCCCTTGCTTCAGAATGGGAAGAGGGTCTCCAGTTCCCTCACATACTAAGTCCTGTGGCCCCTTCATGCCTGTTGTATTTTTGCTTTTTCTTCTCTCTGTCATGCTCTCTAACCTCTACTCAAACTTTTGTGCTTCACTTTTAACTAGGTGAATTGCATAGGAAACAGAAAATGATCATTTGTCATGCTGCCATTTCACTTCTATGTTGAAGTTTTACACTCCATGTAATATTCCACATTTTGACTCTTTTTTTCTCTCTCTTTTTTTTTTTTTTTTCATGGTACTAGGCATTGAACTCAGAGCCTTGTGCTTGCATGCTCTGCAAGTGCAGGACCACTGAGCTGTACCCACAGCCCATTTTTTTTTTTTTTTTTTTTACTTTTTTGAGACAGGGTTTCCGTAAAATACACAGACTACCTCTTGTCTCGAATTTGTAATCCTCCTGCCTCCACCTCCCGAGCTGCTGGGAGTACAGGCATGCACCACTGTGCCTGGCTACCTTTATATCTGTTTGTCTTGTTGTTGTTGTTGTTAGGTGCCATTGGGTCAATTCCAACTCATCATGACCCTAGGTACAACAGAATGAAACACTCCCTGACATTGTGCCATGCTGGGCACTATTGTCAGTGCTTCTATGCTATTCATAGGGTTTTCAGTGGCTGATTATTTCAGGAGTGGGCTACTGGGTCATCCTCCCAGGCCTACAGCACCTGATATTCCCGGTCTCCCATCCAAGTACTCACCAGGCCTGACCATTCTTAGCTTCCAAGATCTGAAAACATCAGATGCCACAGTGGTAAGGCTGTAGACCTGTCTTAATGGATCATAAATCCCTAAAGAGCAAGGTAAAAAACCTACCCTATGTTTAAATTTGCCATCATTAGCACAGCCCTGAATATCTGGTATTTCAACTATCTCAATTTTCTGTTTGTACAAAATTGGGAAAGTTCTAACCCCTTTTGAGCCCTTTCTCTAAAATATGAAGCTATATTATTTTCTTCTGCAAAATAATCTGGGAGATTTTATTTAGAGAAACTAAACTTTACATGCAACATACTAATATCATTATTTTGGAAGCACACAATAACTGTTGGACAGCCATAGCTACTATAATTTTACTTAAATATTAGAGATTTTGCAGAAATAGATTTTCATAAGTAACGAGTACTCCTACTCAGAGCTTTATACTCACTCACTTTTCTAGTAAACACATTTCTTGAGACATCAGCATGGTTCATTTCCTCATGTCCTGTGGGTCTCTCATAAAATATCTCCCTATGTGAAATTGTCAATTTCAAGCTGAAGTCACTTTTGTCAAATCCTGGCAAAATGGATCTAGGGAGCACCATACCGAAAGGCCTCTCACATATGATTTGCTTGATATCAGAAACTATCACAGGAAAACTTTCCAAATCACAGATTACCACATGAGTCATATGAGGACAGATTGCAGAACAAGGTGAGCCTAACACTTATATAAGAACTCTTGCCCTACACACTGTTTTAATATTTCAACCGATAGAACACTCTGCTGTGACATTAAGAATAATTCTCTATAGTAACTGCAAAAACTTGTTAATCAAGCTCTCACATAATATTATCTGCCAATTAGCTTTTATAACATCTTTATAGCTTTCCTTTTACCCTAAAATAATGACCTTTCTTTTGTTCCTTGACTATATGAGCAGTCACCCAGCCTGTATATGTATGTCCCAGAATGTTTATTTTCAAATAAAAATTCATTTAGAAGTTCATCTCTTTATTTTCCTTGGATATTGAACCCTAAAATGAATTTCTCATTTCTCATTACTTCCTTACCTTATTTTATTTTTCTTTGAAGCAGATTAAACTACCATCTAATATATGTGATTTTTTAAAAAAAATTTTGGATCTCAACCCAAAATATCATAAGCATAAAAGCAAAGACATGAGTGTCCAATTCACTTCTGTATTCTCAGCCATTTGCCATTAATGCTAGGGTGGGGCAAAAGTCCCTAATTTTTACTTCTTTTTTCACTCTCTTTTTTGGGGGGTGAGTGTGATTGGATTAAACCCAGGACTTTGTGCATGGAGGGCAAGTACTCTACCAGGGAGCTACAAATTGAGTATCACTCTTGCATCAGGGTATCTCCAATTCCCCAAAGCCTTTCCTCTTCACCAGTTTAACAAGAAGTGTATCAGCCATCTGTCATTGCTGTGGTGGAAAAAAGCAAACCAAAATTATAGAGGAAAAGGTTTTTTGGAAGCTCATCATTAGATCAGTCAATAATGGCAACAGGGAAGGCATGGCAGCAAGAAGCAGCAGAGCCCATAACAAGTGATCTTACGTCTTTTTGAGCATGACGCAGAGCAGAGAGTAGAATCATAGGTCAGGGAAAAAACCCCTCCAAATGCACACCCTCAGTGACTCACTTCCATCAAGGTAGTCCCTCCTCCCAAAGTTCCCCAACCTCCCAGGAAAATACCACTAGCTGGGGAACAAAGGACATGTTCCTTAGGGAGCATTTTTGATCCAAACTTATAACATTCTGTCCCAGAGACCATGGCCATATTATATTGTAAAATGTATTCTGTACAATTTCAAGAGCCCCAAAGTCTTAACAACTCAACTATGTTCAAAGGTCCAAGGCTCCACTAAGACTCAAGACAAACTTGGCTGTAGGCCCCTAAACACAAAAAATAGGTTATGTATTTCCATCCCCTATATGTCTGTAAATTTATCATACTGTGAGCCCTGTGTGTTCCTGTGATGGTAAAAGCTATGCCACTGAAATTACAGATACTGGAAAGTGGGTTACCCATGATGGACAGTTTTCAGCTGAGCTTCTAGACTAAGACAGACTAGGGAGAAGAACATGGCTAACATATGCCCAAAATAATTTGTCTGGTAAGGGTGAGACCCGGCGCTGCTTGTGAATCAGACCACAAACTGCTCATATATAAGTTCAAACTGAAAATGAAGAAAATTAGAACAAGTATACAGGAGTCAAGATATGACTTTAAGTATATCCCACTTGAGTTGAGAAAACACCTCAAGAACAAGTTTGATGCCTTAGACATTAATAATAAAAGACAATATGAGCTATACCATGAGACAAAAAATATTCCTGATGAAAGCAAAAGATTATTAAAAAGACAGATCCCTTTTCAGCAGAATGTCCTAGAGACATTTCCTTTTCAGACACTCCCTTTTTAAATTAGGAGATATTTTTTCAGATACTCCCTTAGATAAGAGGAGTCTGGTGAAATTCTTTTGTATTCCAAGGAAATTTCTTTTGTCCCAGGGAAAAAGAGCCTAAATTTCCGTCACTGCTGCTTATCTCTTTAACAATTAAGGCAATTTGGCCCAAATCAGCCTATCTTCAGTAACCTTAGACAAGCCCCAACTTTTACCTTTTAAATTGCACATTTTTTAGATCTTCTTGTGCTGCCAATATCTCTATTTTTCTCACTGAATACAAGCAGTAACCAAGCCATATTCCCTATATCCTACCACCTTTGTAATATTCCCTCTACCAAGTTAATCTGCTCATTACTTTTAAATTTAGCCTCACTAAAATCTTTGGGTCATGGAGAAAATTCATAGACTCTCTTCAGTAGAATATAAAGCAAGTCACCTCTAGTCTAGTGCTTAATAATCTGTTCATTTTATTCTGAAACCCTGTGCGTTCTGTCTGCATTTCTTTTGGCAACAACTGTCTGTTCTTTCTTGCTTCCATCAGAACTATCTCTCAAGCCCTCCAGTGATTCTGCTTCCCACATCTCCAGACTTTTCCAGATTCCTCCAAAAATAAATCCCAAAGGCCTAAGAAACCCCCACTTTCCAGTTCAAATTTTCTGTATTAACCAGCTTTCATTACTGTAGCATAAAAAAACACCTGAACACAGACTTAAGGAAGACAAAGTATATTGGAAGCTCACAGTTAGAAAATCAGCCCATAATAGCAGCAGGGCAGGCATGGTGGGAATGGATAGCAGGTCCTGTCACAGATAACCCGCATTTTTTGTGAACAGGAAGCAGAGAGACGAGCGAGAGAGAGAGAGAGAGAGAGAGAGAGAGAGAGAGAGAAAGAGAGAGAGAGAGATCACAAGTCCAAAGGTCCATCCCAAATGAATCAGTTCCACCAAGATAGATCCAACTCCCAAAGTTCCAAAACCTCACAGGATATTGCCACCAGTTGAGAAATATATAATATGACATTTGGGGGACATTTGATATTCAAACAATGACAGCCAGGGTAAGGAAAGCATATTTATTTTACAGAAACAACTTGAGGAAAGAAGGCACTTTAATAATTATACTGGGACAATATGTATTAACCTCATCTCTTCTGGAGATGCTAGGAATTTAATCACATAATATGTTGGTGAATCTTTCAAACACAGATTTATTTAAATTATGTGTGTCTTGATTTCCTTATTCCATCAGATGCATATTATAATGACTTGTTTCATAAAGTGATCATGAAGACCAAAACTCCCATTTCTAAATGATTACAGCGGTATCTAGGAGATTTGTGTTAACATATATCAGCTATTCCTGCCACTGCCATTAAAAGTATTATTATTATTAGGACACCTAGGACTGAATATTAGCCTTTTGGCAATATGATAAAGAAGTGTGCCTTAAAAGTACATGAAAAGAATGCCCGGCGCGGTGGTGCATGCCTATAATCCCAGTGGCTCAGGAGGCAGAGGCAGGAGGATCACCAGTTTGAGACCACAGGCATTCTGTGTAACTTAACGAGACCCTGTCTCAAAAACTGAAAAAAAAAAAAAAGGGCTGGGGGCACAGCTTAGTGGTCCAGCACTGTATGACTTTATGATTTTTATTATTATTACTAATATATGTTGTCTATGTTATAACAAGGGCTGGAGTTTAGCTCAGTTGGTAGAGTTCTGCTCCATACTCTGTGAGGACCAGGGTTCAATTCCAAGTAGTACAAAAGCAGAACATGGAAGCAGAACATGACAATCCACTCCTGAAACAATCCTGAAACAATCAGCCATTGAAAACCCTATGGACATCACTATGATTCAGAGCCAGCTTGGCACTCAACAACAGCAGCCATACCATTCTGATGACTGATCTCATCTGATCTCAGAATCTAAGCAGGGTCAGGCCTGGTTAGTCTTTGGATGGGAAACCGCTTGAGAATGCAGGGTGCTGTAGGCTTGAGAGAAGTACCCAGGAGCCCACGTCCATCAGCCATGGAAAACCGTATGAATAACAAAGAAGGACTGACATAGTGGCAGGCATAGCATTCAATGACTCCATGGCACCTAACAATATTACCATGTTTTTGAAATATTTTGAGAGATGAAATATACATTATTAAACAAGGAAAATCCTTCATAATTCATAACTGAGGCTTTTACTTGCTGTTATGTTATAGTGTGCTTAGCAGATTAATGTTTTTAAACTCAAAATGTAAAAATTCATAATGCCAAAAATCACATTTGAAAATGTATTTGAATGTATTTCAAATATGTAGACACGAGATGGACTACTGAAAAATAAAATCATATGGGTGGAATAACAATAGCATACTAGTTTAAAATTCTAAATTCAGTAAGAATATCTTGGAGAAATGGACAAAAATAAAAATGAATTTATAGATATGGAAATTGAAGTAATATGTAACTAATTGGCTGATATTAAAAAATGAAAGCACATCCAGGTGTGATGGCACATGTCTGTTGCTCCAGTGACTCATGGAATAAAAAGATACATGAAAATAGACAATCCAGTGATAAAATATTTAATGATATATTAAATATAAGTTTAAATGGGTCAGTCACTAATTTAAATAATAATGCAATACACAATCCAAATAAAGTCTAAGATTATCAGTAGTAAGAGTAAAAAATGTTCCTCAAATTTCCTATTAGGAGTGTTTTATAGTTAAAAATTGTTCAATTCAATAGGAAAATATTACAGTTTTAAATGTACTTAATATGACAAAAAATAAAAGGGTCCTTAGAAACAACAAAACAAAATTCCCTTATCATTGTGGGAGACTTTAATTAAACTTTTTCAATATCATATTGTAGAGGATTGCTAGGGATATAATTCAGTGATAGAGTGCATGTTTAATAAGCAAAGGCTCTGGGCTTGGTAGCGAATACAGAAAAAAAAGAAAAAGAAAAAAGAAAAAATGTGTAGGAAAATATTTCTGACATAGCACTTAGCATCAATTGGAAGTTAGCAAAACATGTAGTTGACATAAATCCTGCATTGTTCATGATTGTTAAATTATTTGGAGTATATTATTTCAGCACAATGCAAATGATATAGAAAAATGTAAATTAAAATCATGTCCCAAATAAGCTAGAAAACTTTCATATATCTTATTGATTAAAGAGACCAGTATTATAGGAGATGTTCTTTGAAACAAAAAATTAATGAGCAAACAATACATCAAAAATTAGAGAATATGGCTGAAGTGGCGTATAAAGAGAAATAGTTTTGAAATAATTTGTTAAAAAAAGAAGAAATTAAAAGTGAAACTCAATTTTTTAAGTGTGATATTAATGATTTAGGATAACACCTATAAGGAAAAACTCAAGGATTATGAAATAGAAGAAATGTAAAAAATTAAAACAAAGTCAATAAAGTAAGAAAAATATCCTAAAACCCCCTAAAAATCCAACAAATTCAATTGTTGATTCTTGGAAGAGTTTAATATAAGGATAACATCTTAATAATGATTATTAAGAAAAAGAAGGAAAATACAAGTTGTGCGTATTGGAAATGGAAAAGGGCCTTGGTACTGATAAAAACATGTAAAGGACAATAAGATTGTTTGAGCAAAACTATACCAATATTTTGACAATATACTTACAAATAGAAGTCTCTCCAGAGAAATAGAACTTGAACAAACTCAAAGAAATAGAAAATCTAAATAGGGAGATATACATTAGACAAATCCAGCAGGCTTTAAATCATTTCCACAAGAATGAAATAACAATCTTGAATGAATACTTCCAAAAAACAGAAAAAGAGGTAATGGATCCTAAATATTTCTAAAGTACCATCATAAAGATGTATGCAAAGTTTATTAGTAACAACTTAAGAAATAATGCAGTATAAGTTTATATTATTACATTAATTCATCTGACTCTAGGTCTATATTACAGAAAAGAGAGGATAAGAGAGGAAAATGTTTAGAGGGAACACTCACAAATACACACACCCAGAGTAAGAGTGGAATGTAATTAAAATACTTAATTTAGAAACAGCCAAACTTCATTGGTGAAATCATAAATTCTTTGAAAAACCCAGATCCTCAGAGAGTACAGAGCTGGCACCCACCAATTGAGCTAAACACCAGATCAAAACTTAGATGTTGAAATACATGGGCAAAGAGTCTTGTAGGTCAAGGAAATGGCAATTTCCACAGTGTAGTAAAATCTGAGATGAAGAAAATCACAAATTTTGTAAGAACCAACTCATCTTTCTTTTGTCAAAACAACTTTTCTTTACAAAAATGTCATATGTAGAGGAAATACAAATGAGTTTTCCAACTGAAACTATATATTCTGGAATTACAGCAAGAGATCAAGATGGAAGAAAATGCAGGGTCCAAATCAATCAGGACTTCTTTTAATAAACATAAAAGGATTATATTTAAGATAAGGAAGTGATGATATAGCCTAAACATGAATATTATATTACCATACTTGTAACTTAGTGAGAGCAGTCAGGGAAAAGTAACACTGAGTGAATTACAAGGAGAAAATTCTAGAAGCCAAACCATTTGGGAAGCTCTTGCTTAGATTTATGAATCTAACAATTAGAATGTGTCTTAGGTTAAGAACAAGTGATGGAGATGAGCAAGAATATTCTGTAAATTGTTTAGGAAGTAGAGTAGATTGATTCAATGATTACATATGTTAATTAGACATAATAATAAAATATTTTCAAGTTTTACTCTTTGAAAACCAACAAAACCATTATAGTATTTTAACTTTCAGCAAAATGGGTTTTTACATGCAAAGTCAGAAATGAATTTTCTTTTTAAATTGGTCTTTAAGATGAATTTTTAAACTGTATTCAATTACTGGTGACACTCAAAATGTTTCTGAAATATAATTTTAGTAAAACAGTGAAGAACATGCACTGTATATGACCATCAATTAATAAATATCATTAAAAAATGAGCATTCTTCCTGAGTGCTGGTAAGAATAGACATTAACTCAATAAAATGGAGTTTCTATAATCTGTAAACTACATTTTATTAGTTTTTAATCTTCTTTTCAGTGAAGTGATTCAATTACAGATGTTTCCTTCAGCCAAATGAATATCTTATTTGTCATAGTTGTTCAGTTAAAATGAACAGGTTTCCTTGGCAGATATAGATTACCAATACAGGCTTATCCTTTCATAATTACTTTAAAGATTAGTGCAACAAAAATAAGTCATTAGATCTTGACTAATAAAATGACAAAAGGTTTACTAAAATTTATTTTTGTTAATCTCATAAATCAAGGTTTATTCTGGTTACATAAATGTGGTTTTCATATCTTTTGAGAAATATAATCTGATTGAATAAATATAATTTTATTTAATAATATATTTAATTATATTTAAGTTTGAAAAGTTTTAATGGTATTTATCTCAAATTATACAAAACTATCATGTTTTTGAGGAAACTTGCCAAATTAATCACTAAAATTTCAAATCCTTGTTTTATGTTCATTATTTAATTCACATTATAGTATCATAAGAATCATAATATTGATGGTGATTGATATTAAATTTCCGTATTTTTTGACATTAAATTATACTCTTTATGTTATATGAATTAATCAAATGCTGAAATACATATATTTTACATATTTATTTACAAAGAAAAGAAGCTTGTTGAAAATTTAAAATTAAGCACATTAAGGTTAAAACTGTATTGGTA
>VMDO01025481.1:0-28148 GCA_007922755.1 Pedetes capensis
AAGCGGCGGCGGCGGGCGGCCGACAGGGGCGGCGGCGGCGGGGTGTCCGCGACGCGGAGCCCGGCCCGAGAGCCCCTTCCACCTTCCTGCCTGCTGCTCTCGCCGCCCCGCGGCGTCGCCATGACGGTGAGTGCGCCCGGCGGCCCCTCCGCGCCCGCCCGAGGCGGGGCCGACCGCTCCCGGCCCGCCCGGAGACCGGGCGGCCCTGCCTCCCTCCCCGCCTGCCCTCATCGCGTCCCCCGGGATCCCGGGCCACCCGAGGAGATGGGAGCGGTGCGTCCCGCGCGCCGCGTCCTCGCTGTTGCGGCAGCAACTAGGGACGGATTCGGGGCGCCCCTCGGTGTAGACCTGATTCTCCCAAGCTGCTTTGGCTGTCTGGGGTCCGGGCCGTCGCCCCGGTTGGGGAGAGGCGCTCCAGGGCTTGGGCGGGTCCCGCTGACCCGACCTGTCCTGACCTGGGAAGGCTGGTCACCCTGGTGGGCGCTGGCCCGAGACTAGGAGCCGAGGAGGGGACGGCTGGCCCATCCCATGGTCTGGGAGCCCATCGTGGGGCATCTGACTGCGGGGCTTGGGCTCTGGGGTCTTGGGTAGGGCAACCCCGCAAACGGGGTGGACTGCACGATGGCAAGAATTTGCGTTTCTCTTGGGGGGGGGGGGTCCGCGCCACTTAAGCGTCGTCAATACCTGTGCCTCGGTTACCCTATCGAACCTCACAGCTGAGACCACTGTTCTCCCCACTTCACAGCCGGGTAAATTGAGGCTTCGGGAGGGACCTGGGTGAGTTGCCTGAGGGTCCCCCTTCTAAGTGCAAAGGAAGAAATAGTCTCTTTCCAGGTCATTCTGGCCACCTGACCATGATGTTCTGGAAGGGAGGGGTGGGGCTGCCTTTGATTTCTGGCTAGTACCCTAGGGAGGCTGAGGGCCTGGTGGCCCTGCAGGGGTTGGGGGGTGAATGAGCAGGGTGTGTATGCGTCCATACGCGTGGGCCTTCAAGGGAGTGGAGGCCTAGTGAGGGGTGGGTTGGGCCGGTGGGGGCGTGGCCTGTAAACCCCCCCCCCCCCCCCCCCCGCCCCACGCTGCGTAATGACCTGGCCCTGCTGCCTGGACTTCCTCGGCCTCCACACATCCTGCCACCTCCCTGCTGGCCCTTCCTGTCCGTCAGTAGCCTCCCCTTCCCTGTCAGGGATGTGAGGGGAGGAGCTGAGTCAGTGTCCTGGGGCCAGGGGGAGGTGGTTGCATGGCACTGGGTGCCTGCCAGGCCTTGAAGTGGGTGTTTTCACGTTACCAGACTGAGCCTTTGTGTTTGGTGGTACCGTCCCCGTCAAACAGCTGGGGAAACTGAGGTGCAGAGGGGGTGAAGTAATATGCCCTGGTGATGCAGGAGGTCCCTGGCTGGGCCAGAATTTGTATCCAGGTCTGTCCTAGTTTGTTTTCTGCGTAGAGATAAGAAATGTACACAGTTGCTGCTCCCAGGCAGCCCAGACTGAGCAAGGGTGAGGCTGCGAGGTGCAGCCTGTGTGTGTGTAGGGGGTGCTGGGAGAAGGACAGTGCATCCCAGCTCGTGGGAGGAAGACTTCCCACGGAGGGTGTCCTCTGACTGTAGGACTTTCTCAGTTGGAGGTGGCCTGGGGAGGACAGCAGAGCATTCAGAGCAGGGAGTGGTGTGGACAAAGGCTGGCGGCCATGTTTGTGGATGCCAAGAGCATAGAGAAGAAGCCTGGGAAAGCACTTTGGGCTTTGGTCAGGGGCAGTGGGGAGCCATGAAAGGTTTTGGAGGAGAAGAGGCTCATGATTACCATTCACAGCGCCCCCTGAGTTCCTATGGCCACCATTCAGACTTGGGGCCTACTCCCAGGTGGTGGTCCTCCTCTGCCTTCTGCACACCCTCTTCCTCTTCCTGACCCAGCTCTCTGACCCCCCACTCCCTAAGCTCAGGGCTCTGGACAGAGCAAGCGGCACAGGTGCTGGCGTGGCTAACTGCTGGTGATTCGGGGCCATGCCTGGGCCGGGATCCTCTTCCACCTTGTCTTGCCTTCGCCCCGCGCAGCTCTGCCGAGGCGCCTCCTTCCCCAGCCACTGCGGGGCATCAAATTATACACTTGTTCTCTTGTTTACCCTCTGTCTCTCCTAAGATCCACCAGGGCAGGGGCCATGGCTCTTGTTCACAGCCGATTGCTTGCCCTAGAACAGCAGCTGGTGCTTTAAAAAAGGGGGAAGGGTGGGGCCTCTGTGAACACTCCCTGAGCCTCCTTTCATTCTGGGTCCTGGGTCACCCACCTGGAGGGAGAAAAAGTCCTTAAGATAATCCTGATGCAGCAGAGACCTCTGAAGAGGCCACGGGAGGCAGCTCAGGGACAGCTGGTGGGCAGTGTGGGCTGAGTACTGGGGAGGGACCTCCGAGGTGCAGTGAAGCGAGCCTTGAGGCATGAGTAAGGATTTGCCTGCCTGCAGCCGTACCACTGTGGCAACCGATCCTGTCAGAAGCTAAGCAGGGTCTGGTCTGGTTAGTACTTGGATGGGAGACCGCCTGGGAGCACCAGATGCTGTAGGCTTGGGAGACGGACCCAGCAACCCACTCCCAAACTACAGTCAGCCATTGAGAACCCTATGAATAGCAGAGAAGCACTGACAATACCGTTTCTTCTGTTGTACATAGAGTCACTATGAGTCAGACACTGACTCGATGGCACCTGACAACAACAAGAAGGACTTGGTTGGCCAGCGGGGGAGGAAGCCTGTATTTCAGGCCAAGGATGTGGCAGGGGCAGGTGTAAGGGGCTCAGAGTCCTGGCCCGGTGGGGGGGTCTGTGATGGTATAAATAGGGGTCCTCAGGCAGGCGGCAGCCCAGGTACAAGGAGGGGTTGAGGCCTTTGTACCACCCTGAGGCAGCTATGCTTCATTTTGGAGCCATCCCTGGAGGTCTGCAGCAAGAGCTGACACCAGGCCTTTCTGAGGGGTTTGCCCTGGCAGTGTGCTTAGAGGGGGCTGTGGCCATGGTCCAGGTGAGAGGGCAGGGAGAGCCTGTGGCTGCTCCTCAAAGGAGAGCCCAGGAGCCGAGTGTCCAGCGTGCAGGTGGAGAAGCGGCGCCGGGCCTGCGCCATGCACTCAGCCACACCTTCTCACCCTGGCTGCAGGTTTCCCGGCCAGAGGGTTTCAAAGCTCACTTTGGCAGCCCCTCTCCCCGAGACCACCATGCTAGATCATGTCTGACATGGCATGCCTCTCTGGAGGTCACCAGGCTGCTCTGGCTGCAGCATGTGCAGGCCCCTTAGAAAAGCGGGGTAATAGGCTGGGCGAGCCTGAAGCCGTAGCCCTGTGGCATCCGATCCCGCCAGATCTCGGAAGCTAAGCAGGGTCAGGCCTGATTAGTACCTGGATGGGAGACCGCCTGGGAACACCAGAAGCTGTAGGCTTGGGAGAAGGACCTGGCAACCCCCTCCCAAAAATCAATCTGCCATTGAAAAACCTATGAACAGCAGAGAAGCACTGACAATAGTGTTTCCCCTGTTGTACAGCGGGTCGCTATGAGTTGGATACCGACTCGACGGCGCCTAACAACAGCAACAGGCTGGGCGAGTTGACACACGCCTGTAATCCCAGCAACTCGGGAGGCGGAGGCAGGAGGACCACAGGTTCAAGGCCAGAGGCAGTGTGTGTTAATTTATGGAGACCCTGACTCAATTAAAAAGTAAAAAATGGCCCGAGGGTGCAGCTCAGTGGTAGAGCACTTGGGAAGTATGCGTAAGGCCCTGAGTTCAACCTCAAGTACTGCCCCAAAAAATAAAAAGAGAGGAAGGAAGGAAGGAGAAAGAAGAAAAGAAAGAGGAAGGAAGGGAGGGAGGGAGGGAGGAAAAAAAAGGGGGGGGGGGGCGGAGAGCAGGACCCCAGTCATTGGCCACATCAGGGAGCAAGGGCCCAGAGAGAGGAAGTGACTTAGGAAGGCCCCAGCCCTCCCAGTCCCAGCCTGCCCGGCTGTGTCATCTGCCCAGGCCTTGCCAAGCCCTCCCCTGGGTCGGCCGCACAGTGCCCACTCCGTGGGCCCATCATCCCTGGACACTTGGCTCCTCAGGGCTAGGTCGGGGTGGGGCACCTCCCTGCAAAGGACAGGAATTTGGGCGAGGGAGCCGGAGGATGTTTATGGGGCAGCTCTTCCTGAGGCCTGCCGTCAGGCCTCTGCCAGGCCCTGGGGCTGTTGGGGGGGAGGGGGTCCCAGGCTGAAGGGAAGCAGGGCCAGGTGGGTTTGGTCACTTATCCTCAGTCTCAGCTTGGGACCACTCTGGCAGCCTTGTCATAGTCGGGTGACAGGGCCAGCGGACTAGAGAGCAGACAGGACGAACACAGCCCCAGGGTGTCCTGGGTTGGAGCAGAGCCTGTCTCCTCCCTCAGACAGGTGTGCAGGGCGAGGCTGCCAGCCCCCCCAAGGCCTCCCAGCCGTGCCTGTGGATACTTCCGGATGTCCAGGCCACTGGTCCAAGCCCCTCTCAGCCCTCTTTGTCCACCTGAGGAGAACAGGGCTCCCCGAGAGGAGGGTGGGTCAGGAGAGGTGGCCAGGTCAGGTGGCTCTGGTTTCCAGCTGTCGCCACCCACCCCACTCAGCCCTGCCACTGTCTCCCTCCACGCAACCAGACACCTTGGCCTGGTGAGGCCTCGATGTAGGTGCTGATAGGTGGGCTCAGAGCCATAGCAACAGGTGGCTGCCTCCTCCCCACCTGCCAGCCTTGCCTGCCCTGCTCCCTTCCCTGCCAGGGGCAAGGGCTGAGACTGCAGAGGGACCGAGACCTAGACGAGGGAGGCCCCCGCGGCAGGGAGGGGCTGCTGGCCTCCAGATGGACATGGTTGGGAAAGCGCCAAGCTGAGCGGCCTCTTTCCGTTGGCCTGGGAAGGGGTGCCAGGCTCCCAGGCCCTGTGGACCATGCTGCAGCTGGGAGCCCCCAGGCCAAGGGGCTGCGTCCCTCTGGGCAGCACCCGGCAGGTAGGGCTCTCCAGGACTGAGGTGCCATGGCCTTCCCAGGGAGGCCCAGCGTGGGTCGGACTCCACCTTTCACATCTCCGGGAGATGAGGGAAGAGCGGGGCTGGTTGGACCATGGAGGGTTGGTGGGCGGGAGTGGGCAGAGCATCGGTGCGGGTGCCTTCTACCTGGGCCTCCTGCACCTTGTCAGAAGGGACCTGGACTGTTCACTCAGCCGTCGCTCTGGGCGGCTCTCTGAGCTCCCAGGGCTCTTTCAGGCAACATCCCCTCGGCCACCTCTTCCCTGTCTTGAGTGAGAAGCATTGATGGGAGGGGGGCTTGGACATCTAGGGGGAGGTATCAGCCGCCTGGCCCACCCCTTGGCTCTCAGAGGATGCGGGTGCTGGGGAAGGGGCCAGGGCTGCTGCAGCAGCTGGAGCCCACGTGGGTCTAGGGGCTTCCCTGGGCCCTTCGCCCTTTCTCCTGGCTTCCCAGACCTCAGCCTCAGAAGACTCGGGGCAGGGTGAGTGCTGCACCCCCTCCTCCGAAGCATAGGCGCTTTTCAGGGCCTGACCCGTCTGCCTCCTCATCTCCCCACAGCCCGACCTGCTCAACTTCAAGAAGGGATGGATGTCCATCTTGGACGAGCCTGGAGAGGTAGGAAGGCTGGGGCGGGAGGGAGAGGCTGGCGTGGGCAGGACCAGGCTTCCCTGCCCTGTCCGGCCTTCTGGGGGGTGGGCTGGGGGCCAGGTGAAATCCCTAGAGAGGCCAAATTTCTTGTCCTGTAGAAAGAAGGCCTGGCCGAGTGACTGGGAGGGACAGAGGCTGCTGGCCCTCTGCCTCCCAGGCAGTCCGTGGTGTGTATGTCCCGGGGCGGAGGCCTCTGGGCCATGCACACACTGTTCCCCATCCTGCTCTCCCAAGAGCTGTTTGCTCCTCTGTCTCAGGACAACCCTGGCTGGGAATCCAAGGGCCTAGGGTGGAAGTCTCAGAGATCGGCTGGCCCCAGATACGTTCCCAAAGACTCAGCCCCGCGGGTGGGGATCAGGGCATAGGCACAGGGGTCTCGCCAGCCTTGTCAGAAGGGACTTGGTGGAGCGTCGGTGGAGCCGTGGCCTTCTCTAGGCCTCAGTGGCCACATCTGTAATGTGGGCCTGATGGATAATGAATGGACAATGAAGTCACAGAGATCAGCCTCTAAGGGTCCCACAGCCCCTGGTTCCTACTGAGAGCTCAGCCCACGACCCCTCTGTATAGCATATCTGTCCCTGCAGCCAGAGGGGACTATGGCTTTTTCACCAGCTTTGCCCTTTCGGGGGGCCAGGGTGGGGCATGGGAGCTGACCTGGCTCCTTGCCCAGTGGCGTGGGAGGGGCCGTCCCCCACCCCGGCCTGCATGCGCCTGTGGCTCAGGGCTGCGTGCAGCCCGCACGCCGGGCAGGGCCCAGAGCCAAAAGGAGTCTCATTGTGCTTCCTGCCTCCATGCTTTATTCCCTCCAGCCCACAGCCTTCCGTCCCTGCCGCCTGCCCGCCGTCCCCTGGTGGCTGCTCTCCAGATTCACACAAGCCCTGGCGCCCCGCCAGTGACCCCTTCCTGGCCTCCCCACCCAGGGTCCCCAGAGGGCAGAGGGAATACGGGCCCCACCCAGCACTGGCTGTTACTCATGCTCTTTCACGGGGTTTTGGAATGTCCACGCTAGAAGAGCCCTGGGAGAGCTGGCAGCCCAGGCACAGACTGGCTACACCCCAAAGGGTGTCGCTCCTGCCTGGCCTGGCAACACCTCAGGGAGCCCAGGCCTAGAACTGGGCACCTACGGCCCACGGAGCTGCATCTGGCTCCTGTCACAGGCAGTCACAGAGAGCCCAATACACCCTTTGCCCCAGAACCCGCCCCACTTTGCAAACCAGCAGTTGAGGCCCTGAGCAGCAACTCCACCCCCACAGGGGGAGCTGGAAGGTCCTAGGTGACTGGCCTCTTGGAACCATCCCCAGAGCCTGGTGCCCATCCCTGCATAAGGGAGAGGCACGTAAGGTGGTGGGTGCTTCTGATTTCGCCAGAAGGCCTAGGGCCTTCTTAGTGGCCCAGCTGTACAGGTCAGAAGACTAAAGCTCAGAGATGTGGAGCTTCTTGCCTAAGGGCACACAGCTAGCGAGGGAACCTTAGTTGCACCCTAGGTCTCTGGATGCTAAAACCCTGTTTCTCAGGAGAGGCAGCGTGAAAGAGCTAGAAAGTGTCTCCCTCACACACCCTGCAAAACTCCCTAGATCCTGGAGGAAGAGAAACTAAGGTCTTGAAATAACAAAGGGCATAGATAGCTTGGTGCCTTGGGGGAGTCCCAGGAGGGTTGGGACTGGGATCACATGCACCCAGCAGTGGGAGGACCTTGACTGGCATTGCAGTGGAGTGACCAGAGCCTGGAGGCGGGCTCTTCTGGTGCCCCTGCCCCTGTCTTGGAAGTGTCCCCAACCAAGCGGCAGCTGGAGCTAGTGGCACTGGGAGAGACACCACATCAAGAGTCACAAGTGTGAGCTGGGCGTGGTGTCGCACGTCTGTAATCCCAGCAGCTTGGGAGGCAGAGCCAGGAGGATTGCAAGTTCGAGACTAGAGGAAGTCTATGTAACTTAGTGAGACCCTGTCTCAGGAAGGAAAAAAAATTTAAAAAAGGGCTGGGGGTGCAGCTCCGTGGTCCAGCACTTGCAAAGCATGCAGGCGTGAGGCCCCGGGATCAACCCCCGGTACCACAAAAAAAAGTCACAAGTGTGCAGGTTATCGTGTTCTCACGCACGGAACTCGTGGGTAGCCAGCACGCGGACCCAGGAGCAGGCCGTGCCAGAGCTCACTTATCTACCCCGGGCCTCTTTCCGGTCCTCCTCTCTGGCACACCTTTATCCTTAACCCCTGTGGCAATCCAGGGGGCATATGGAAAAAGACACGCAGAGTTCTGGCCCCGCTCAGTCCCTGCCTTGCCAGGCAAGCAACCTTACAGGGGTCACGCCCACCCCCATCTGCCCTGGGGGAGGTGCCTGAGGAGCCTGCAGGCTTCAAGAGGTCTGGGCAAGTCAGCACACTAGCAGAGGGCTCCACCAAGGTCAGGGCTGACCAGGCTGTGGAGAAGAAGCCAGCCCGTTTCAGAGCTCCTGCCCCGAGTGTGTGCGGAAGGCGGGATCGCGCCCACGCCTTCCTTCATTCCGCCCTCCTCCTCCTCGCTCACCTCCG
This sequence comes from Pedetes capensis, assembly GCA_007922755.1. Taxonomy (NCBI): domain Eukaryota; kingdom Metazoa; phylum Chordata; class Mammalia; order Rodentia; family Pedetidae; genus Pedetes; species Pedetes capensis. The sequence goes on from VMDO01025481.1 coordinate 8,167, forward strand.
CCTCTCCTCCACAGTGGAAGAAGCACTGGTTCGTGCTGACCGATTCCAGCCTCAAGTATTACAGAGACTCCACCGCCGAGGAGGTGAGGCACCTGGGCGGGCGAGCGCCGGCAGCGGCTGGGACAGCCCGGCTGGGGTCAGTGGAGTGGGGCTTCCCAGGGCCCACGTGGACCATGGTGGCTTCTCCCACTCCAGGCAGATGAGTTGGATGGTGAGATTGACCTGCGCTCCTGCACAGATGTCACCGAGTACCCGGTGCAGCGCAACTATGGCTTCCAGATCCACGTGAGGCTGGGGGCCGAGGCGGGAGGCAGGCAGCATGACCCAAGGCCCCAGGGGAGGTGTTGGCCTTGGCCGGGACTCACTCACCTACCCAGAGACCCACCCTCAGGGCCCAGCAGCAGCTTTGCTGCTGATACTAATTGTGTCTGCGGAGGGGAGGTCCCTCGCCCTCTGCCTGCTCCTCCCTCAAGCCCATGGGCCCCCTTCTGGGGGGAAGGGTTGCCTCCCTGGGGTCTGCAGTGGGGCTAGCCATGTAGCGACCTCCCCTGGGGTGCCCTTGCAGACCAAAGATGCTGTCTATACCTTGTCGGCCATGACCTCAGGCATCCGGCGGAACTGGATCGAGGCGCTGAGGAAGACCGTGCGTCCAACGTCAGCTCCAGATGTCACCAAGTATGTGCTGGGCTGGACCAGGGCCTCGGGGAGGCTCTTACCAGCCCCCCGAGTGGGGTTCTAGGCCCTCACCTGAAGGCCCTCTGGCTGTAGCTTCTGTGCCTCGGTTTCTCTAGCAACAAAATGGGGAGAGCAGTGAGCATTCTTGGCATTCAGCCCAAAATATATTGAGGATTCGGGGTCTGACCTGCCATCCCTTCACGTACCCCACATCCTGAAAGAGGGGGAAGGGGCCTTGGCACTTTAGAGGAGACAAGCCCTGTGAGTCGAAAGTGGCTCCCCTGCCTGGGCCCTGGCCACACTTCAGCTTGTGTTAGGGAGAGGCTGAGGAGGCCCTCCCTAGGGTGGCGAGCCTCCTGCCCCCAGGCCACCGTGGTAGAGGCCAGGGGTGCTGCTTGTTATCTGGTGACAGAGCCCTCTGAGGGATGAGGCTTAGCAGCTGCTGGGCAGCAGTGACGGGTGTGTGGTGTCAAAGGGGCTAAGCGTGAGTCCCCCCAGGCTGGCCACACGCAGGCTGTCAGCCTCAGGCCAGTGGCTTTCCCGTCTGCATTTCCAATTCCTCACCTGTCACATTGGGTATCACATCTGCACATCTGTGTGGATGTGCCCGGAGCCCTTTGTAAACTCGGAAGGACTGTGTAGTTGGGCTGTTACATAACCTATAGGCCCAGCTGCTTTAACAAAGAAGCCCCCCACACAGACAGGTGTGTGTTTCATTTTCAAGGTCAGCCCAGAGGGGTACAGCCCCGGCCCGGCAGGCAGGAGGCCCGGCCACGAGCCAGGCCAGCCCTTTCAAGGCAGCTGCTTCTCACCCCTGGGCTGAGTGCAGTCACACAGCCACCCATCACCGCAGGACATGCTGCCAAGTATAGTTTTTGGCGGGATGACCACGTACAGCGGAAGAAGTGAACCGCCATGTTCACTCAGAGTCTCAACAACCTGTATCTGTGCACCCCAAACGGCAGCGTCTGCCGCCATTGGCAGTGCCCATGGGCATCCCCCCATACACTGCAAACCTGCTGAACCCAAGGCATTTTTTTCTCATGCATTTTTTTGTTTCTGAACCCAAGGCATTTTTTTTGTTTCATGCTTTTTTTTTTTTTTTTTTTTTTTTTTTTGCGGTACTGGGGATTGAACCCAGGGCCTCGCGCCTGCATGCTCTGCAAGTGCTGGACCACTGAGCTGCACCTCAGCCCATTTTTTTTTTTTACTTTTTGAGACAGGGTCTTGCTAAGTTACGCAGACTGCCTCTGGTCTTGAACTTGCAATCCTCCCGCCTCCGCCTCCCGAGCCACTGGGATTACAGGCGTGCGCCACCATGCCCGGCCTGTTTCAAGCTTTTGATAACAATACATTCACCCACATTTGCGAAGGGCCCCCTGGTTGCGTTGAGCACGTTCGCTCACCAAGTCCTCGCATCCATGCCGTGGGTGGCCTTGCTGTCCCGTGTTCCAGATGAGGTAACTGAGGCTCAAGAGAGAAGGGGAAGCCAGACACCCTGGGCCCTCTGATGGCAAGTGGTGGAGTTGGGAAGCCTCCCAGGGCCTGCTAACAATGAAGTTTCAACCTCTAGGCTGGGCTGCCTGCTCGCCTGGGTCTGTGTCCAGCCCCTGGCCCAGGGCCTGGCACACACGTGGCCTTCTGGAGGTGTTCCTATGGGACCAATGTGCAAGGTCCCCACTGACATGACTCTGCTGGTGCCCTAGGCTCTCAGACTGCAATAAGGAGAACACGCTGCACGGCCACAGCTCGCAGAAAGGCTCCCCGAAGGCAGGGGAGCAGCGGACAGGCTCGGAGCTCATTGGCCGGGGCGGCCCGGGCCCCCGCAAGGCGGACGGGCCACGGCAGTCCCTGGACTATGTGGAGCTCTCCCCGTTGACTCAGGGGCCCCCACAGCGGGCCCGCACCCCGTCCCGCACTCCTGAGCGCCCGGCCAAGCAGGAGGAGCTGGAGCGGGACCTGGCCCAGCGCTCCGAGGAGCGGCGCAAGTGGTTTGAGGCCAGGGACAGCAAGGCCCCAGAGACGCTGTCTGGCGAGGCGCCGCGCCGAGGCCTGGGTGCCCCGCTGACCGAGGACCAGCAGATGCGGCTCAGCGAGGAGATCGAGAAGAAGTGGCAGGAGCTGGAGAAGCTGCCTTTGCGGGAGAACAAGCGGGTGCCACTCAGCGCCCTGCTCAACCAGAGCCACAGCGAGCGCCGGGGGCCCCCGAGTGACAGCCACGAGGCCCTGGAGAAGGAGGTAGGTCCCTTGCCTTGCCAGCCCCTCTCTAGTCCCCACAGGCCTGGCACACCTGCGGTGCTGGCGAGCTCGTCGCGATCGGCTCCCCCATCTGGCGCCTCAGGCTCCCTGTGCAGGAATCTGCCCTGCCCTGGACCTCGGTGTTGCGTGGTTCTGTTTCGTTCCTTCCCAGTTCCGCCCTTAATGACCACACGACAGGGAAGTCAGAAGCAGAGGGAGGGGCCATTTGTTGGGCATCTTTTAAGTACCAGGCTTCATCCTAGCCTCTTCACCTCCCTTGAGTCCCATCATCCGCGCAGATATCCCGATCCCCAAGCGTAGGCCTCACCATGTTTACCGATGGGAAAGCAAGGCGCAGAGAAGTTTCCCGGCCACCTCCATCCCCTGGTAGATGTCCATGACCACAGGGTGCCCTCCCCAGCCCTGTCTCCTGGCCTCTGGGCTGAAGCTTGCGCACGTCATTGCCCTGGCCGTCCTGGAGCCAGCCAGAACGTCCCCCTGGCCCACACCTCCACACCAGGGCTGCTGGCCCTTCTGGAAACCAGAGCTGTTCCTAAGCACCCCGGGAGCTGGGCTGGTAGCCATGGGGTGCCGGGAGGCTGTGGCTCCTCCCTGCCTCCCACCTGGCCCCTCCCCCTGCTGGGTCCCCACTGACCTGGCGTCATCCCTCCTAGGTCCAGTCTCTCCGTGCCCAGCTGGAGGCATGGCGTCTCCGAGGGGAAGCTCCTCCGAGTGCACCCAGACCCCAGGAGGATGGCCACATCCCCCCAGGCTACATCTCTCAGGTGAGGCTGAGGAGCTGTGTGCTAGGGCTGGGGGCAGGTTCCTCATTGCTGTGTTGGCAGAAAACAGCTGATATTTTGGGAGCCCTTCCTGTGTGCCAGAACCCGTGTGAGGCCTTTGACGTGCATCATCTCATTTAATCTCCTCACAGCTGGTGGGCATGATCACTGTGCCCATTTTACAGACAAGGCCACTGAGCTCTGAGAGCTTATATGACTTGCCCGAGGTCACCCGGCCTGCAGGTGTCAGAGGTGGGATTTGAGCCTGGGTCCGGCCGCCTGCAGAGCCTGTGTGTGAGTCCCCCGTGTGACACTCTGCACTCGACCCCTTCCCCTGCATCACCCTGGGGAAGTGGGGAGCAGTGGCCCTGGGAGTCACTCCCTAAACACAGGAAAAGCCTGTCCATGCCTGCCCAGGAAGTCTGCAGGACGTGAGAGCCTTCAGTGGCCCTCAGGGAGCGCCCCGTCTGCCTAGGACAGTGGTTCTCAACAGTGGGTGACTCTGTCCCCTGGGGACAGTGGACTGTGTCTGGAAACAATTTGATTGTCACAACTGGACAACAAATTCTCCAGAAAAAATGTGTGACTGTGTGTTTACATAGTTACATGGACTTTACTGATACAGAGGATGTTTAGTAGGTAATTTACAAATAAAGAATATATAATACTTTTTATTGTGAATTCCATGTAGCAAAAGGATTTTCTCGGAATGCCTCTGGTGATTTTTTTCATATTCTGTGTCCATGGCTAATCAACAAACACGTATAGTTTTAATAGGTAAACAGGCTGACATTTTTGTCTGTGGTGATGAGATAAGAAGGCATATTGAAACTCAGTCAGTGTTGAGAGCAACTTCTTTGCTAAATTGGATAATAGTTTTCTACCGAGAATATTTAAAAATGTTCTATTCAGGCTGTTTCTGCAACTTCTGTTGTTCGGTGTACAACATACTAGTTATAGACGTAAGTTCAATCTGCCTTCCTAGCATTTTCTCATCACTTGCTTACCTCTAGACAATCCATAAAACAATAAATGCAAGTCCTGATGGTGACGTTTGCCCGTTTCCATGGCGCGAGCACCCCCATCGTGGCTGAGTCAGGTTACCCGCCTGAAGCCCCCGAGCGCGAGTTTGGGAAACGTCAGCACACCTGTGCGTCGTATTTCTGCCATAGACACAGTAGCCATAAACAGCCTCAAGGGAGCAGACGTAATAAAATATGTGAAATTATTAGAGAGTGATACATTTGGAGCACTTTTTTTATAATGTAATTAATTATAAGTATGTAAATTTAAGTTTGAAAATGGCCTTGCTGCCGGGCACAGTGGCGCATGCCTGTAGTCCCAGAGGCTCGGGAGGCGGAGGCAGGAGGGTCGCAAGTTGGAGACCAGAGGCAGTCTGCGTAACTTAGCGAGACCTTGTCTCAAAAAGTAAAAAAAAATGGCTTGGGGGGTGCGGCTCAGTGGTCCAGCACTTGCAGAGCATGCAGGCGCGAAGCCCTGGGTTCAATCCCCAGTACCACACACACACACACACACAAAAAAAAGAATGGCCTTGCTTAGCAGCCGAGTCGCAAGATTCCTAAAACTTTGACAATCTTCTGTCTGCACTCTATACCACACCACTGCCCAAAGGAAGAAAGAATGCTAGACTCCAGGTCCTGGGCAGCAGGACCCTTCTGGAATTTTACAGGGGTGAGGGGAGGTCACTGAAGGGGCTTCAGGAAGGCTTCCTAGGAGGTGGGCACTGATCTGAGCAGTGGCGCTTGGCTGGCATATGGTTGGGGGCACTGGCTGTGGCAGGGGCGGAAGGCTCCTATTATGGAGCCTCCGAGGACAAGCTGAGTTCTTAGCGTCTCATCCACAGACCTGGGAGGTCTTCCGGCAACACGAGAAAGGTGATCTTGGAGGCAGGGGCAGCAGAGGGCAAGGCCCAGGTCTGAGGAGCAAGGCATGGCTTGGGGAGAGTGGGCAGGCAACGGGTCTGGAGGAAGAACTCAGGACTGGATGACTGGGGCCTGGGAGAGCAGAGGAGAGCCCACAGGGGCCCTGAGGCCACTGTGCTGGCAGGGGCATCTGCTGCTGAGTGGTGGGCGGTAAGGTCTGCTGAGGCGGCGAGCCTGGGGCCACCTGGACTTGGGGAGGGTGGAGAGGGGACCACTGTTGTCAAAGCCTCCCTTGGGTGGGGCCTCCCATACACACAGCCTCAGTGGGGCCACTGAGCTCTTTCCGGGGCCCCCACTCAGGGCTCCGGCAGCCTCTAGGGGCGCTTCTCTGGGTGGGTCCATTCACCTACTGTCCGAGCGGCTCTGTCTGTTTTACTGTTAAAAACCGGCTTTCGATTCCTTTTGGAAAAAGATTTCTGCTACTGAAGTGAAGTTTAAAAAGCACTGCTGTGGCTTCTCGACTTACAGATGGGGAAACTGAGGCCAAGAGAGGGGGTGTGACCTTTAAGCCATGGGTAGGCCTGGAATCCTGGCTTCTTGGACCTCAGGTGCCCCATTGAGCGCTCCCAAGGCCGGAGCCCTTCGTCCTGTTCAGGTGGGGCAGGCAGGAGAAGCAGGGGGGTGGCGGGGTAGGAGGGAAGGAGAAAAGGAAACAGGAAACAACTAAAGACTGGGGTGGAGGGCATCAGAGAGGAGGACAAGTCCTGTGACACCTCGGGCACAGGAGGAGGCAGCTGGAAATTCAGCCCCTGGAGAGGTGTCACCCGGGAGGGATCCCCCAGCCTGGTATCTCAGGCTGAGTGGGTGCCCCTTTTGCAAGGCTGAGGGGCACGTCACTACTGCACGGTTAGGGGGTCTGGGGCTTCATGCACTGGGACTTCAGCACCTCCTCTGGCGGACGGGACCCTTCCAGCCTAATGCAGTGGGGGCACCGGCATGTCTTCACCTACCTTGATGGCCCTGTCAGAGGTGCGGCCAGTATCAGGAGAACTTGGCCACTCAGGAAGGTAGGTCAGCAGCAGCACTTGGCCTTCCAGGAGCCCCCTCATGGGCTGCTTCCCACCCCTTGCCATCACCCTGCGCCCTGTCAGCTGCCCCGTCCCCCTGTCTGCTCTGGCCCTTTAAGAATGCCCCCCTCTAGCTGAGCATGGTGGTGCATGCCTGTAATCCCAGCACTTAGGAGGCTGAGGTGGGAGGATCAGGAGTTCAAGGCCAGCCTGGGCTACATAACAAGTCCCTGTCTCAAAAAAAAAAACAAAACAAAACAGAAGAATGCAGGCCTTACCCACTGCCACACTGCTGGGCTCCCTGCAGGTAGCTACCAATTGACCTTGCCATCCTGTGCCCAGCAGCCTCCTGGGGCGCCCCTGTGAGTCCTGTTTGACAGATGTTGAGGCTCAAGCTCAGAGGTGAGGGGCTGGGTCACATCCGCTCCCTGAAGGACCCAGTCTCTGGGACTCCAGAGCCATGTTCTATTGTCCTCATCAGGGGACAGTGAGAGGACAGGCACAGAGGTCCAGCAAGACAGATGTCTTCCTGCACCCAGCCGGTCTTCTCCATCCTCCAGACAGGCCTGTTGCAGCCCTGGGAGAGGCTGCCAGAGGTGGGCAGTGCCTCCCTTCTCTCTTTTTAATGACCCTAATTTTTATTTTATTTTATTTTAGTTTAGTTTTTTGCAGTACTCGGGGTTGACCCCAGGGCTTCGCGCCTGCGTGCTCTGCAAGTGCTGCACCACTAAGCTGCACCCCAGGCCATTTTTTTACGTTTTGAGACAGAATCTCACTAAGTTACGCAGACTGCCTCTGGTCTCGAACTTGTGATCCTCCTGCCTCTGCCTTCTAAGTCGCTGGGATTACAGGTGTGCGCCACCGCGCCCAGCTACGACCGTAAATATTTTTTTAAAGTATGTGACAAGCATCTTTACATTTTGAAAAGTAATTCATACAATGGGCTGGGAGTAAAACTCAGTGGTAGAGCATTTGTCTAGCATGCGCAAGGCCCTGGGTTCCATCCCCAGCACCACAGAAATAATAATTTAAACAAATCAGAAGGTTAAGAGGAACACTCACTCACTCCTCACTCTGCTGTCCCCACCTCGGCCAGCCATTGCACCACATCCACCTTAGCTTCCTGCAGCTGCTGTAACAAACGACCCCAGACAGCTGCTTCAGTAACAAATTCCTTACCTTGCTGTTGTGTCGGCTAAAAGTCGGCCACAGGTCTTGTAGGACTCACTAGGCGGCGCAGGCAGGACCCGTTGCCTTGCCTTCTCCCACTTGTGGGAGCCGCCCCACTCCTGGCTCACCATCCCTGCCTTCACCTTCAAAACCTGCAAAGGGGAAGTCCTGTCTTTGTCTCTCCATGTCACTCTGCCCTTTCTTCCTTGATCACATCTTCAAATTCTTGTTTTCTGCCTTCCTTGTCCAGTCTTCAAGTCCTCTGTGATTACACTCAGCCGCCAGGTCGTCTAGGACAATCTCATGCTTCTAGGATCAGCTGATTAGCAGCCTTTAGTTTCCTTTACCATGAAATGTGACACGGTCATAGGTCCCAGGCAGTAGGCCGTGGATGTCCTTGGGGGGCTGTTTTTCTGCCTCCCACAGGATCCTCCCATGCTTTTTTCCACATTTTACATACAAGCTTGGGACGTATGGTGGGACATTCTGCTCACACTCATGGGAGCAGGCCATGGGGATCATCAGGAGCCAGCTTTTACCCATGGCTTCCAGGACACCTTCCCACAGCAGTCCCCGTGGCCATCTCTGTCTTTTACAGCTGTCTGGGGTCCTAAGGCTCAAATCCCATCATTGATTTAAGGATTCCCCTTGTAGGCATGTGGGTTGTGTTCATTTTTCCTCTGTTAACCAACCTTGCCATGGGAATACCCTTTTCCCCGAGTCTTTGTACACATATGGCTTCCTGTGGTGGTGTTCTTAGGAGCTGACCTGCCAGGTCAAGGATTATTGTTGTTAGGTGCCGTTGAGTCGGTATCCGACTCATAGCCACCCAGCCTACAACAGGCAAAATACTGTTGTCAGTGCTTCTCTGCTATTCATAGGGTTTTCAATGGCAGATTGGTTTTTGGGGGTTGGTTGCCAGGTCTATCTTCCAAGCCTATAGCACCTGGTGTTCCCAGGTGGTCTCCCATCTGAGTACTAACCAGGCCTGACCCTGCTTAGCTTCCGAGATCTGAAGGGATCAGATGCCACAGGGCTACGGCTGCAGGCAGTCAAGGATTAGGGTTGTTAAAATGCACCAGTGCCAACTGGGCATGATGGTACACCCCTGTAATCCTAGCACTCTGGAGGCTGAGCAGAGAGGATCGTGAGTTTGAGGCTAGCTTGGGCTGTCTCGAAAAAAAAAGCAATGATGCCGGGCGTGGTGGCGCATGCCTGTAATCCCAGCAGCTTGGGAGGCGGAGGCAGGAGGATCGCAAGTTTGAGACCAGGGGCAGTCTGTGTAACTTAGTGAGACCCTGTCTCAAAAAGTAAAAAAATGGGCTGAGGGTGCAGCTCAGTGGTCCAGCACTTGCAGAGCATGCAAGTGCAAGGCCGTGGGTTCAACCCCCAGTACTGCAAAAAAAAAAAGCAATGATACCGCCATACTGTCCCCATGGACCCCATCACAGTGGCCGCTCTCAGTGGTGGGCATTATCGGTCCACCTTGCCTACAAAGCCCTGTTTGGTGTAAAATCAATTTGGGTGCATTTAGTAAGTATCTACCATGTGTGGTGCCCTAGCCTGAACCCCAAGCCTCAGCTGGGTCAGGTGTTCAGGGTGTTTTGGTCCAGCAGAAGCAGAACCCTGAGAGGCCGGGGAGAAGCTGCCCAGAGACAAAGCTAAGAGAGACCTTTAAGCTGGGCTGCAGGCAAAGCAAATTGCCCTGGGAGAGAACATTGCGAAAGAATGTTCAGGTGTCAGGATAGCATGAGCCAAGGTCCAGAGGTGTGCGCATGCCCAGAGGTGGGGTGTTTTCACTATGAAGTTGCTTGGTGGGGCAGGGATGGGGCCATGAGAGCCAGCCCTGGGAGCAGGGAGCCCAGAGGGTTTGGAACAGGAGAGGGCCAGGTGAGGTTTGTGGGTGCCGGTGGGGTGGCGACAAGGCAGATGCAGGCGGGTGGCGGGGAGGGTGGCTGGTGAGCCTGGCCCTGGTCCTTCTCGCCTGGGACCACCGCTGGCCCAGGCAGCCCTGGCAGCCCAGTGACCTCCTGGCCCCCGGCCCGCAGGAAGCCTGCGAGCGCAGCCTGGCCGAGATGGAGTCCTCGCACCAGCAGGTGATGGAGCAGCTGCAACGGCACCACGAGCGTGAGCTGCAGCGGCTGCAGCAGGAGAAGGAGTGGCTGCTGGCCGAGGAGACGGCGGCCACGGCCTCGGGTGAGGACCAGGCGGGCGGCCGAGCGTGGCCCTGAGCCTCCACGTCCGACCGCTTTAAGGAAAGCCTTTACGTAAGAGGTGGGGGTTGCAGTGTTAGACTGGGGGTGAAGTGCAGGCAGGGGTTGGGAGCCGCACATCTGGTCTCGGGCCCGACTTGGAAAGGGGAAACTGAGGCAATAATAGGCCTACCCCATCGTGGGTTATGACTCCTCTCCCTCGGGGTCGGCAGCTACTGTGGTGTCCTCCTCAAGCCACCCACTGCCCTGTGCTGAGGGAGAGACACAGAGCCTCCTCTATCTGGGCACACAGGCCAGACCCTGGGGAGGTTAGGGGGAGCCGTGCGCTGCCCAGGCCTGGCTGCCTGCCCACTCCGTGCCCCACAGGTTCCTCATGGGAGAGCCCTGGGTCCTCACAGCAACCCACGGAGCAGTCCCACAAAGCTGGGCCTCAGAAAGGTTGGCAACTTGCACCAAATGACACAGCTCGGAGGTGGCAGAGCTGGGGTTGGAGGCCAGGGCACTCTGCAAAGCCATGCTCTGAACCCCTTCTGCCTTCCCAAGCCACAAACAAGAAACTCCTGAGAGGACTTCTGCCTTCCCTGTGTCCCCGCCCTCCTGCCCTGCGTGGCTGGCATTCCTGAGCCCCCGGGGGGTGGCGAGAATAACAGAAAGCACCTGGAGCTTGCACCCAGGCCCTTCTGGCAAGGACTCCCTGCGCTCAAACCCTCCATCCACCATGGAACCCTGGGGCAGTGTTCGCGTTTCATGGAGGCCACCCCGTGCAGGCGGCACATTATCGTTGCCCCTGCCCCAGCAGGGTCCTGGTGTCACCCTGTAACCCCACACTGAGGTTTCTCCAATGAACCTGTTGGAAGTCACGCTTGCATGGGATGACAGAGACCCTCAGCAACCTCGTGTCCCCTCCTGTCAGGGTTTGGCACCAGAAGAAGAGTAGGAGAAACTTTGAGTGTTCAGAGTCGTTAGATTTCAGAACTGTGGCTAAAACTAGAGGAGGCCTTGTTTGTCTTCACGGCCAGCTGGTGTGGTGTGAAAAGATGCCTGGCCCTTGGGAGCTCACGGCCTGAGAAATGCAGCCAGCAGGGGCTGACGTCTGGGCCTTCACTCTGTGCCAGGCCTCGTTCTAAGTGCTCTACACATGTCTCCCGCTTGCTCCCTGGAGAGAAGGAGCTGTTGTCATCCACTTTCAGATAAGAGTTCCGAGGCACAGAGGTGTTGAGTCACCTGCCCAGAGTCACATAGATGTGTACTGACTGCAGAGCCTGAGCTCTGGACCACCAGTCTGGGTGGGGCAGAGAGGCCTTGTTTGCAGGCCCTCCAGGCTCTTCAGGAATGGTGCCCTGTGTGAGGTCTTAACCAGAAACCACTGGCATCAAGAGGTACCAGTGGTTAGACGCTGAGGTGTCTCCCCAGGAGGAGCCATCAGACAGGATCATCCTGCCCTGACAGGCTCAGAGAGGTCAAGCAACCTACCCAAAGCCACTGAGCTCAGGACACAGCCTGGACTGCTCTGCACCCCTGGTCCAGTGCTCCTTGCACACTGCTCCCTGGTCCTGTCTCCAACAGTACAAGCAGTCTCAGAGGAGGCATAGCAGGGTGGCGTTGACCCCCTTAAACCTCTCCTCCTCTCTGCCCTGTTCACAGCCATTGAAGCTATGAAGAAGGCCTACCAGGAAGAGCTAAGCCGGGAGCTGAGCAAAACACAGAGCCTCCAGCAGGGCCCAGACGGCCTGCGGAAGCAACACCAGTAAGATGGCAGCGGGCCCTGGAGTCTGTGGCTGGGTCTGCCTCTGAGCCAGGGCCCATTGCCCATGCTGGTGGTTGTGAGTTGGGGACTTTGCTGAGGCCCTTGGCAGAGGACATACCGATTTGCCCCCAGTGGTTCCCACCCCGCACTTACAAGGAGCAGAGACCACAGGGCCTCAGCCAGTGCCAGGCCAGTCCTTGTGGACAGTTCTTCAGGCCCCAGCTGGTCTTGGCTTCCACTTCCTTCTGGCCTCTTTAGGGTCCTCTAGAGCTTGGTTGGGCCTGCAGCCATAGCCCTGTGGCATCCGATCTCGTCAGATCTTGGAAGCTAAGCAGGGTCAGGCCTGGTTAGTACCTGGATGGGAGACCGCCTGGGAACACCAGAAGCTGTAGGCTTGGGAGACGGACCTGGCAACCCCCTCCCAAAAATCGATCTGCCATTGAAAACCCTATGAACAGCAGAGAAGCACTGATAATAGCGTTTCCCCTGTTGTACAGAGGGTTGCTATGAGTTGGATACCGACTGGACGGCACCTAACAGAGCTTGGTTGCAGTGTCACTCTTGACCAGCAGGTGTCTCCCTGCCACAGTGCCCTTCTGGAATGCTGGGGCTATAGGAGCCTTAGAGGTGGCACCTCCAACCCACCCTCTCATAGGGGAAGCTCCTGTAACCCAGAGAGGCCGTCACCAGCTCACAGCCCACAGTGGGCAGAACTCCAGAGGGAACCAGGCATCCTGAGCTGGCCGGGCAGTGGCAGGAGAGCCCACGCCCTCCCCTTTCTGTGCCGGGCAGGTCAGACATGGAGGCGCTGAAGCGGGAGCTGCAGGTGCTATCGGAGCAGTACTCCCAGAAGTGCCTGGAGATCGGAGCCCTGACGAGGCAGGCCGAGGAGCGGGAGCACACGCTGCGACGCTGCCAGCAGGAAGGCCAGGAGCTGCTGCGCCACAACCAGGTGCGCCCGGTCCCAGCGAGGGGGGGTGGACGCAGCAGGCCTCGCATCCCTGCCTGGCCAGCCCCCACCTGACCGACCCCTGCCCCCAGGAGCTGCACGCCCACCTGTCGGAGGAGATCGACCGGCTGCGCAGCTTCATTGCCTCACAGGGCACGGGTAACAGCTGTGGGCGCAGCAACGAGCGCAGCTCCTGCGAACTGGAGGTGAGCACCTTCCCCGCCCCCTCCTGGGCCTGACCGCCCTCGGGTCCCCAACAGGCTGGACATCACCTGCAGAGGCACCAAGTCCCTCCCGGGGCCATAGCAACCATTGTCTGGCCTCCCGTGCAGTCCTGTTAACTACCTGACCATGGCCAGTCGCTCCACTTTTGGGAGCCTCAGTGGGTCATCTGTAAAATGGTGTAGCCGCCTCTTACTGGGGAGTGAGAAATTGTGTGTGATCCCAGGATCTCCTCACTATCTTATTCCCTTTTATTTACTAACAAACAGACAAAGCCTTCCTCCGTGTCTAGAACTTCCCTAAGTCCTTCCTTGTTCTTACCCATTTAGCTCAATTGGTAGAGCACCACTCTGCAGTCTCTGAGGTCCCAAGTTCCAATTCCCAGCACCCCAGAAATGGGAGAAAAGGATGTGGCAATCCACTCCCGAGGCAATCCCCAAAAAAACCAGCCATTGAAAACCAAGGACGCCGGGTGCAGTGGTGCACGCCTGTAATCCCAGCGGCTCAGGAGGTGGAGGCAGGAGGATCGCAAGTTCAAGACCAGACGCAGTCTGCGTAACTTAGCGAGACCCTGTCTCAAAAAGTGAAAAAAATGGGCTGGGGGTGCAGCTCAGTGGTCCAGCACTTGCAAAGCATGCAGGTGTGAGGCTCTGGGTTCAACCCCCAGTACCGCCAAAAAAATACATAAATAAACCTTATGAGGGTCACTATGAGTCGGACATGACTCAAAGGCACCTAACAACAACAACCACCTTCCAGCAGAGCCCACTAAACACTGCACCTGTCCCTGGTGGACAGGTGCACAGCCTTTCCAAAGCTTGTCCGGCTAGTCAGTGTGGCAGCCAGAGCTTGAGCCACGTCGATGGGCTCCAGGCTAAGTGTCTAAGCCTCCCCCATCCAGCTTGGCTTGGGATCCCCTTGGACTAGGCAGCAACACCATGGCTTGGGGTTGGCAGGGATCAGTGGGCTAGCCTGCCATGGTCACAGAGCTCCGGCTTACAGTAGGGCCACAGCATGGCTTCCTCTCCACCTTTTCGCCCTGGCTGAGGGCCTGGTGCCATCTTGGGGCTGCAGCTGAGGTGACTGTGAGATCTGCACTCAGGCGGTATCGGTGGGGTGAGAGACAGCAAAGAAGAGGAAAGCAGAGCTCCAAATGGCTTCCTGGAGGAGGTGGCTTCGAGGATGTAGGGGGTCTTGGTGCAGATTGGCTCTGCATTCCGGGACCCAGGGCGGGGAGGAGCCAGACTGCAGGGCGTGTGGGCCTAGGCCGCTCTGGGCCTGGCTCAGCCTGACACCTGTGCCCAGGTGCTGCTGCGAGTGAAGGAGAATGAGCTGCAGTACCTGAAGAAGGAGGTGCAGTGCCTGCGGGACGAGCTCCAGGTGATGCAGAAGGTAGGCCCGCCACCTGGATGTCCCACGCCACCTGGACGCCAGCCCAGGAGCCCTGCCCAAGCCAGGCACCCTCTGCCTCCTCCTCTCCACCAGCTCTCCTGGGGCCTGCCACGAAGTTGCCCCTGTCCCGTTACAGGCAAAGAAATGACGAGGGGAGGGGAAGTGACTTGCCCAAGGGCACACTGGCTTTTCTCTATTCAGCATTGTTTATTTATCTGTCGTCCTTGTGCACCTGTTATGCGCCAGGCACCAGCCTGTGTGCTGGGCTACAGCTATGAACAAAACCCGCTAAAACCCTGGCCTGTGTGGAGCCTGCCTTCTAGGGAGGCCCAGGCCACATGGCTAGGAGTCTCGAGGCCCAGTTCCAGCCCAGGTCTGAGTCAGTGCCCTGCCTGACCCACCCTTGGTGCCATATCCTTGCCCTGGCGCCCTCTGCCACTTTGTGGCCAGAGGTGGACCTGTGGCGCTCTGAGCACATGTGAGCCTGCGCTTTGCTCACTGCCCCCGGAGAGTAGGCAGCGTGAGCTTGTGGACAGGCCGAGAACCAGGCCAGGCTGACCTGGTTCTCAGCCCGGCCACTCCCTGCCCTTGGGCAGAGGCTTCACCTCTGCAGGCCTCAGCTCTCTCACCTCCAACGGGATAAACATGAGGGTGCTGCAGGTGGGGAGGGTAGACAGGGTCTGCAGGGCCGCGTGGCCCAGGAGCCCGAGCCGCCCCGTGCCGCCGGCAGGGAGCAGAGCTGGCCTGTGGTAGGAGCTGGTCCAGGTGGGGGGGGCTCCGACCCTCACTGCACCTTCCCTGCCCCAGGACAAGCGCTTCACCTCAGGAAAGTACCAGGACGTGTACGTGGAGCTGAACCACATCAAGACGCGGTCGGAGCGGGAGATTGAGCAGCTGAAGGAGCACCTGCGCCTGGCCATGGCCGCCCTGCAGGAGAAGGAGGCCACACGCAACAGCCTGGCTGAGTAGAGGTGGGCACCGCAGGGCGCCCCAAAGCCCAGCACTGGGAGCCCATGGCCTCAGCAGTGACCCATGGGGCCTGACCCATGGGGCCACCCGGGCCAGCACGGCCTTCTCCTGCCTCTGTTGCCCTTTTTTGTTTGTTTGTTTGTTTGTTTTTTGCGATCCTGGGGGTTGAACTCAGGGCCTCGTGCCTGCACACTCTGCAAGTGCTGGACCACTGAGCTGCACCCCCAGCCCATTTTTTTACTTTTTGAGACAGGGTCTCGCTAAGTTACACAGACTGCCTCTTGTCTAGAACTTGCGATCCTCCTGCCTCCGCCTCCCGAGCCGCTGGGATTACAGGCGAGGGCCACTGCACCCAGCTGTTGCCCTTTTTGTAAATGGGACCATGACACCAGTCACACAGGGCTTCTGGGGGACCTGAGACTCAGGCCAGAGGCTCCTCTGTCAACCTGCGCATGTCCCTCCAGCAGCCCTGCTTCTTACCCCCGGGCTGTGACCACCGCCCGAGCAGTCCACCTCTCTGCAGGTTTTTGGTGGCCCCGGGTCCACCGCACCTTCAGAGCAGCCCTCCTCTGCTCTGTCCCACTTCCTCTCACGGCTGCTGTGCTTTGGCAAGGCTGGAAGCCTTTTGCTGTGGCTCCCCTACATGCCTGTCTACCACAGGGTCCTCTTTCTGACAAGGCTGGGACTTCCTAAGGCACGTGGGACAGGCCACGGGGCAGCCCAGACTGTTTGCAGGGAAGTCCCGAGTTGCGGATCTGGTCTGGCCTTGAGGCTACAGGGGTGGAAGGCCCTGCTGCCTCCTTGCCCGGTCTGCATGGGCCAAGCGCAGGCCTGAGCCCTCCCCAGGGCTTAGTACTGCCCCCCACCCCGCCCCCCATTTTCCAGGTCCTTGTAGTCCGCCCGGCTGCAGACCTTCCAGCCCCCGGGACCAGCCACCCTCCTTCCTTGACAGACGGAAGTCAGAAGCCAAGCTTTCTCCTCCCCACCGTGGGCCGCACGTGCACTGCACCCTGCACACGCGTGTGCACACACGCGTGCACACACACACTCTGCATGTCTGAGCGCGCCCTCGCACTGGGTCTTACCTTGCACCTTCTTCAGGATTTTATATGTGAAGAGATTTTTATATAGATTTTTCTGTTTTTTTTTCCTAAAACACTTTATACTTTTGAAAAAGGCAAATTCTGGTGGCTTGTGCCTCCCTCCCTGGGTCCCCCCCCTTCCCCCCCCTCTAGTCTCTTATTTGGGGTTTCTGGGCTGTGGCCCTGCCCTGAGGGGCCCACAGAGGCCCAGGCAGTGGGCATGGCGGCCTGACTGGGGGGAGAAGCAAGGAGCAAGCCCCTCTTCCTGCCCTACCTCTTACTAACTACTTCCTGCCCTGAGTGGCTCCACACCCTGGGATCTGGACAGAGAGATGGATGGACAGAAGGAGCCAGCAGCTTCCCCACCGCCCCACCCCCTCTGAGGGGCAGGGCCCGGAACCACTGGTGCCGCCTTGAAGAAGCTTCTCCTGCTCCACACACCCTCTTAACTTAATAAAAAGTTCCAGCAGCCCTGACGTCCTGGATAGCTGGGCGGGGAGGGAAGCAGAGACTGGGATTTCTTTTTTTTTTTTTTTTTTTTTTGTCGTCCTGGGGGTTGAACCCAGGGCCTCAAGCTTACATGCTCTGCAAGTGCTGGGCCACTGAACTGCACCCCCAGCCCATTTTTTTTCACTTTTTGAGACAGGGTCTCGCTAAGTTACGCAGACGGCCTCTGGTCTCGAACTTGCGATCCTCCTGCCTCTGCCTCCTGAGCCCCTGGGATGACAGGCATGCGCCACCGCACCTGGTGAGACTGGGGTTTCTTAAAGTGGCTCCCCCACCCTTGCGTGGCTCCCCCACCCTTGCTGAAGTGGTGGCTTGCAGGCTTTTGAAGGCAGAGCTGAGAATCCAGTTCCTCCACGTGGCGAGGATTTTGACATTCGCGTGTGGCATCTAGGTCAGCAGCAGGGAATGTGTCAGAAATACCCAGCCCGGCGCCACCCTGACCCACTGAATCAGAGTCTGCAACTCCACCATGGCCCGCGACTGAGTCAGCACATCTCATAATCTGAGAAGCCCTGGAGTTGTAAAGAGGCCTTGGGCTGGGGTTGCCCCTGACCGTGACCTTGGGCAAGTCACATCGTCTCTCTGAAACTCCGTTTGCTTCTCCAGCAAATAGGTGTTTTTCTTTACTGGGTGGAGGCTATGGCTAGAGGTCATGTCCAGCCCTTGGCCGGGGTAGGGGTGGGGGCAGTGGATGTTGCCACCCCAGGCCCACCAGGATGTGTGTCACCATGGTCAGCTATGCCAGTCATGGTCAGATGTGCAGCGGGGAAGAGGCCCCACCTTTGAGCCACAGAAACAATATCGGATTGGGTCGCAGAAGGCTGCGGGAATCCGGAGGAGACCCTGGCTCGGTTGTAGCTGCTTTTTTTTTTTTTTTTTTTTTCAGTACTGGGAGTTGAACCCAGGGCCTTGCGCTTGCATGCTTTGCAAGTGCTGGACCACCAAGCCGCACCCTCAGCCCTTTTTTTTTTTTTTTTTTTTTTTACTTTTTGAGACAGGGTCTCGCCAAGTTACACAGACTGCCTCTGGTCTCGAACTTGCGATCCGCCTGTCTCCGCCTCCTGAGCTGCTGGGATTACAGGCGTGCGGCCACGCTGCCTGGCTGCAGCTGCTTTTGAAAGCAGCTTTGCAGTGCGCTTTTTCCTCATGGAGAAGTCAGGAGGGGCCTTCCAAGCAGAGGGACACGCAGGACCAAATGCCCTGGGAACATCCACGGTGGACTCGAGGAAAGACCCTCCCCCACTGGTGACCTCGAGAAGTATGGGGAAGGGTGTCCACTCTCTTGCCCATGATTGTTTCCAAAATGGGGACGGGTGCAGCTCCAGCCAGTCAGATGCAAGGGAAGCCTTGGGTAGGAGTGGAGGGGACGTCGTTCCAGAAGGTCCTCCTTGCTCTTGGCTTTGTGTTTGTTTTCCTTTGTTAGTTTTTTGTGCGATGCTGGTGACGGAACCCAGAGTCTCGGGCATGCTTGGCAAGCACCCTACCATGAGCCTCCCACCCCAGCCCGGGGCTTCTTGTTTTAGGAGATGATGTTAGTTGTTGTTAGGTGCTGTCGAGTCGGTATCCAACTCATAGCGACCCTCATAGGGTTTTCAACGGCTGACTGTTTCTGGATTGCCTTGGGAATGGATTGCCAGGTCCTTCTCCCATTTTTGCGGTGCTGGGAATGAACTCGGGACCTCAGAGACTGCAGCGCAGTGCTCTACCACTGAGCTAAATCCCAGCCCTAGGAGATGATGACCATCCCTAAACCACGTGGAGATGGGATTCTTTGGCTGGGACCCTGGCATCCGCACAGCTGAGTCTGGAGCCTGCACCTTCCTCACCACCCTCACCATCCTCCCAAACACCCCTTGCTCCTGTCCTCTGCCTCTGCCATTAGTGAGCAGAAGAAAAACAGGCCAGCGTGAAAAGGTGCTCCGCATCATGAGTCATCAGGCACGGCCCACCAGTCATCAACAACAAAGGCCTCACTTCCGGCCGCTAGCATAGCTCAAATTAAAAGGAAAGACAACAGCAAGGGTTGGCAAGGATGTAGAGAAACGAGATTCTCACGCGCTGCAGGCTGTTGGTGGGAGCATACTTCAAACAGCCATTGTGCGCAACTGGCAGTTTCTTTCTTTCTTTTTTTTTTTTTTTTTTTTTGCGGTACTGGGGGTTGAACCCAGGGCCTCGTGCCTGCATGCTCTGCAAGTGCCGGACCACTGAGCTGCACCTCAGCCCATTTTTTTTTTTTTACTTTTTGAGACAGGGTCTCGATAAATTACACAGACTGCCTCTGGTCTTGAACTGCGATCCTCCTGCCTCTGCCTCCTGAGCCGTTGGGATTACAGGCGTGCACCACCACGCCCGGCCACTCTGGCAGTTTCTTAACCAAGTACAACAAACACCCAGCGTCGGGCCCAGCATTTCTACTCCTGCATATGCATCCAAGAGAATTGAGAGCTAAGTCCACAGCATAACTAGTACAGTGATATTCACGGCAGCCCTGTTTTGTTGTTGTTGTTAGGTGCCATTGAGTCAGTATCGACTCATAGCAACCCTACATACAACAGGCGAAACACTATTGTCAGTGCTTCTCTGCTGTTCATAGGATTTTCAATGGTGGATTGATTTTTGGGAGTGGGTTGCCGGGTCCTTCTCCCAAGCCTATAGTATCTGGTGTTCCCAGGCGGTCTCGCATCCAAGTACTAACCAGGCCTGACCCTGCTTAGCTTCTGAGACCTGATGGGATCTGACACCACAGTGCTACGGCTACAGGCCAGCCCTATTTAGAGTAGCTCAAATTGGGGAACATTACTGTTTTCCCTCAAATGTAAAATAAATAAGTTGTGGTATATTTATACATTATAATAGCTTATAGCAATAAAAAATTACTGCTACACTTGAAAACATCCATGAATCTTCCAGACATAATGTTGAGCAAAAGAAGCCACAGAGAGCACATGCTGTAGGATTCTGTTTACATGAAGTTTAAGAACAGGCAAAAGCCAGGTGTGGTGGCACATCCCTTATAGTACTAGCATTCGGGAGGCAGAGGCAGCCTATGTAACTTAGCGATGCCCTGTCTCAAGATAAAGAATAAA
>VMDO01025482.1:0-28140 GCA_007922755.1 Pedetes capensis
TGTACCAACTATAACCCTTTCTATAAGTAGTTTCTCCATATCCATACAAACACTTCCTTTCCTATATAATGGTAGAAAAACAGTTTTAGTTTGTATTCTTTGACTACCAGTGAGGTTGAACATCTGTTATATTTGTGTCTATTCTGGTTGCTTTGAGTAATAACCTGTTCATAAGTTGCTTTATTTTTTCTTTTATTACCTTTTTATCTTTTCATATTTATTTTATGGGAGCTTTTTATGTATTTTTTAGTTATATGAGAAAATATATCCTCTTTAAGATTATGGCTTGGGCTTTATTTTATTTAAGATACTTTTGTAATATAAAAATTTAAAATTTTAATGTCATCAAATTTATCAATCTTTTACTGCATAATTTATGCTTTTACTATCTGGTTAAGAAATTCCCCCTTACCCAAAGTCAAAAATATAATCTCACACCTTCAATGAATATTTGTTAAGCTGTTGTCATGGGTCTGACTTTGATCTTAGAGATATATAGTCTGTAAAACAAATACCTATAACCATACCACTGTGGTGTCTGATCCCATCAGATCTCAAAAGGTAAGCACAGTGGGGCCTGGTTAGTACTTGGATGGGAGACTGCCTGGGAACACCAGGTGCTGTAGGTTTGGGAGAAGGACCCAGCAACCCACTCCCAAGAAACAATCAACCATAGAAAACCCTATGAAAACCCTATGAACAGCAGAGAAGCACAGAATTGATGGCACCTAATAACAACAACATGAAACAAATAAAAAACTAAAACACCTCTTTTCCTCCAAGAAGTTTATATGCCCGTAAGGGAAACACAAAACCCAAATAAACTATAATATTATGTAAGGTAGCAACTTAGAATAACGTGAAAAATAGAATAGGGTATGGTGGCAGAGAACCTTATTTTAGGAAGGATAATTAAGTAGGGTAGTGCCTGCAGCCGTAGCACTGTGGTGTCCGATCCCATCAGATCTTGGAAGTTAAACAAGGTAGGGCCTGGTTAGCACCTGGTTGGGAGACTGCCTGGGAACACCAGGTGCTGTAGATCGAACATGGAAAACCCTATGAATAGCAGAGAAACGCTGACAATAGTGTTTTGCCTGTTATACATAGGGTCGCTATGAGCCAGACACTGACTTGAGACCTCTTGGGAACACCAGAAGCTGTAGGCTTGGGAGAAGGACCTGGCAACCCCCTCCCAAAAATCAATCTGCCATTGAAAACCCTATGCACAGCAGAGAAGCACTGACTATAGTGTTTCCCCTGTTGTACAGAGGGTCGCTATGAGTCGGATGCTGACTCGACGGCACCTAACAACAACAACAACAACAACAACAATTAAGTAGGGTGTCTCTGAGGAGGTGATGGATGTGTTTCCAATCATATAAGGTGAGAGAGTTAACTAAGGGAATGCAAAGCATTAGAGTTTCAAAGAGAAAGAAGAATGAAGGAAAAAGTCTTGAGAGAATCTGATCAAGAGATAGCATCCTGTTTTACTGGTCTTCACCTATGCTCTGCTTGTGCATATACTCAGAATTCCAGTCTAGTCATACAATTTAGTTTTTTTAAATTATATTTTATAATTTTTATATGTCTATAAATATAGATTATTCATGTTATTCTCTCCATTCTCATTCCATTTGCCAAAATTCATTCATTCACTCAATCAAAAGTTTTGTCAAGTAATTCACTAATGAAACTAATGCTCCCTGTTTTCTAACCTGATAATGATATCCTCTTTCCCTCTACCACAAACATTGGCAAATCTATGTTGCTATTGTTTTTAGATGCTGTCCAGTCAGATCTAACTCATAGTGACCCTATGTACAATAGAATGAAACATTCTCAGACACTGTGCCATTCCTGGCAGTATGTCAGTCCTTCTGTGCTGTTCATAGGGTTTTCAATGGTTGATTGTTTCAGGATTGTTTTGGGAGCTGGCTGCCAGGTCCTTCTCCCACTCATGTGGTGTCAGGAATAGAACTCAGGGCCTCTGAGAGCACAGAACTGCATTCTAGCATCTGAGCTAAATCCCAGCCCGACAAATGCACTTTGGCACTTACACACTTCATTTTTGGAAATCTTTCCTTCCATATTTGATTGAAGATGCCATGAAAATAGAGCAGAGTTACTGATATTGCTAATATCTATCCCAGCCCATGCTTAGTATATTATCATACTGAAAATTGTGCTTAAGATATAGTTAACTTGAACTCATCACCTATGCAGTAGAAGCTAGAATAGTTACTGGAAAAATATTCTGATTCTCTCTGTATTAGTCATTTCTGGTGGCTTTCAAGCCTCCATTTCCAATTGTTTAAAGTAGTTTCTCTGTTGATGTAAACACTGTATTTATTTGTGGGTGTAAGTATTTACTTTAAATGATAAATAAAACTTTTCTAACTGTTGTTGTTAGGTACAGTAGAGTCAGGTCCAACTCATAGTGACTTTCTATATAACAGAATGAAACATTACCTGATACTCTACCATATACATGATATATATTTTTTTAACGTTTGAGTTCTTTGTTGAGACACTGCGTTTCTTCCCATTTTGAGTCCTGACATATCAGCAAATGGAGGTCTCAGGGGCACTATTCCATCCCTATCATTAAGGTTGAGTCTAACTTGAGGAGACAACTCTTGAGTGCCTCCCAGCCTGAGAGGGCTTATTTTCTGGCATTATACTTTGCAGTGCTTCTCTGTTACTCATAGGGTTTTCAATGGCTCATTGTTTCAGGAGTGGGCTGCCAAGTCCTTCTCCCTAATCTGTTTTAGTCTGGAAGCCCAGCTGAAACCTGTCCACATGGGTGGCCCTGCTGTTTTCTGATGGCATAGCTTTCAGTATCACAGCAATATGCAAGCCCCCACAGCATGACAAACAGATGGACAAGTGGGGGGTTCTAAGTGTAGGTACTTATCTGATCTATTGTTGCTGTTCCTGAGAGAAAGACACAAGTATTAAGATATTAAATGGATGCCACAATTTGTCAAGTATGGAAGAGAAGATGAGAAGGCCCTTTTATGATTGGTATCTTCAGGTTAAGAGTGAGAGATTAGTGGCTACTGAAATCTCCCTTCGCTCTAATGATAGTCCTCCCATTTCTTTCTTTCTTTCTTTTTTCTTTTTTTTTTTTTTCCGGTACTGGGGGTTGAACCCAGGGCCTCACGCCTGCATACTCTGCAAGTGCTGGACCACTGAGCTGCACCCTCAGCCCATTTTTTTACTTTTTGAGACAGGGTCTCACTAAATTATGCAGACTACCTCTGGTCTCAAACTTGTGATCCTCCTGCCTCCGCCTCTTGAGTCGCTGGGATTACAAGTGTGCGCCAAGTCCTCCCATTTCTTAACAGGCCATTGGGATGCCCTTGGAGATGGAATGAGAACAACACTACTTTGGGATTGTATAGGAAAAAATGTCTATTGTTCTTTCTTTTTCTTTTCTTTCTTTCTTTCTTTTTTTTTTTTTTTGGTATTCTGAACGTTGTTAGGTGCCGTCAAGTCTGACACATAGTGACCCTATGTACAACAGAATGAAACACTCCCTAACACTGTGCCATGCCTGGCCATATTGTCAGTGCTTCTCTGCTATTCCTAGAGGTTTCAATGGCTGATTGTTTTGGAATTGTGTCAGGAGTGGGCTGCTATGTCCTTCTCCTATTTTTGGAGTGTTGGGATCAAACCTAGGGACTCAGAGCATGCAGAACAAGCACTGTACCAATTGAGTTAAACTCCAGCCAAGCATTTTGATCAGAGTGCCCTTTTGTTTATTTGGAGATGATGGTGCCATAAAAATGATATATTTAGATTCTATGAGCAAATATGCACTTTATCAAATAAAGTTTTTTCACTCTTGTGAAACTTAACTTCAAACTATATGTAGTCAAATATAACCTAAAGAGGAATCAATTTGAAGTAACTCTAATGCCTGTATCTCAGTGATGTGGCACATATATGCACAGAAGAATGATGAACTATTTAAAAAGGAATTGGACAAAATATGATAAATTCTGTGGAATTCTCAAACTTTCTGTGGACTAACATAATTATATTGAAATAATAGCAAACATCTTTATGAATATATATATATATATATATATATATAGAGAGAGAGAGAGAGAGAGAGAGAGAGAGAAAGAGAGAGAGATTCTCTTCTGTTAGGCACTAGTACACTAAATGTTTAGTAAAGAGTCTTTTCAATCCTTAAAATTCTTTATGAGTAAGTAAGGAAGCATGTCTGTCAGCATGGCTTACATTACTCTAAAGTAATAATAACCTTGAAAATTCAGACACATAAAAGTCACTACTACATGGCAAGTCTTAAATCCTGCATGAAGGTAGACTGCCTCTGGTCTCGAACTTGTGGTCCCCCTGCCTCTGCCTCCCCAATCACTGGGATTACAGGCATGCAAGATGTGCTTTTTATGTATGTGGAGACCAAATTCTGCCCTTTTGGAATAGTTTCTACATGTGTTGTTCATATAACAGCTCCAGTCTCTCATCATTTATTTCAGTCATATCAATATTAGGCCCAAACGCAAGCCTGTCTTGGACCTGAGAAGGTTTCTTAGTTCACTTCAGGCCTGTACATTTTCATAGAACTAGTTGTTGTTGTTGTTGTTAGGAGCAGTCTCTTCAAGTCTGACTCATAGAGACCCTATGTACAACAGAACAAAACACTATCTGACACTGTGCCATGTACACGATCATTTTTATGTTTAAACTCATTGTTGCAGACACTGTGTCAATCCATCTAGTTGAGGGTCTTCATTTTTTTTTATTGAACTGCCACTCTTCTAAACACTCTTCTCCAGGGATTGGTCCCTCATGACAATATCTCCAAAATACATAAAATGCAGTCTAACCATTCTTTCTTCCAAGGAGCACTTGGTTGCACTTCTAGGACAGATCTGTTGGTTCTTTTGGCAGTCTAGGGTGTATTCAATATTTGTCTCCAGTACCATAATTCAAAAGCATCAATTCTTTTCCTGTCTCCCTTTTTCAACATCCAGCTTTCACAAATATATGATGCAACTGAAAATAACATGGCATGAGTCAGGTGCACCTTTGTTTTCAATATGACATCTTTACTTTTCAACCCTTTAAAGAGGTGCTTTGTATCAGCTTTTCTCAATGCACTGCGTC
Organism: Pedetes capensis; assembly: GCA_007922755.1. NCBI lineage: Eukaryota > Metazoa > Chordata > Mammalia > Rodentia > Pedetidae > Pedetes > Pedetes capensis. The sequence continues at coordinate 5,140 of VMDO01025482.1, forward strand.
TTTTGATGTCTTGACTGCTGCTTCCAGGAGTGTTGATTGTAGAACCAAGTAAAGCAAAATCTTGGACAAACTCAATCTTTTCTCCACTTACCATGAATTTGCTTACTGACTCAGTTGTAAGGATTTTTGTTTTGTTGATATTGAGGCACAATCCATATTGAAGGCTGTGTTCCATGATTTTCATCAGTAAACATTTCAGATCTTCAGTTTCAGCAAGCAGAGTTATGTTATCTACATAACTCAGGTTGTTAATGAGTCTTCTTCCAATCCTGATGCCATGTTCTTCTTCATAAAGTTCAACTTCTCAGCTTATTTGCTCAGCATAAAGGTTGAAGAGGTACAATGAAATGATACAGCCCTGGTGCACACTATTCTTGACTTTAAACCAAGCAGAGTTTCATTTTTCTGCTTGAATGACTGTCTTCTGGTCCATGTACAGATTCTACATGAATACAATTAAGTGCTCTGGTGTTCACATTTTTGGTACTATTATCCATGATTTCTTGTGATCCACACAGTCAAATGCCTTTATATAGTCAACAAAACAGATAGACATCTTTCTGGTATTCTTTGCTTTCAGCTAATATCCATTTGACATCAGCAATGATGTACCTGGTTCCACCCTCTCTTCTGAATTTGGCTTGATTTTCTGGCAGTCCCTTGTCAATATATTGGCACAGTTGTTTTTGAGTGATCTTTAGCAAAAGTTTACTTGTATGAGACACTAACAATGTTATTCAATAATTTCTGTGTTATGTTGGATCTCTTTTCTTGGAATAGTCACGAATATGAATCTCTTCCTGTCAATTGGATAAGTAGCTGTTTTCCAAATCTCTTGGAATAAACATGTGAGCAGCTCTAGTGCTGCATCTATTGTTGAAACCTCCCAATTGGTGTTCCATCAATTCCTGGAGTCTTGTGTTTCACCAATGCCTTCAAGGCAGCTTACAATTCTTCCTTTAGTACTGTTGGTTCCTGAACATATGCAGCTTCTTGAAATGGTTGGTCATCCACTAATTCTTTTTGGTAAATAGCTCTGTGTATTTTTTCCACCTTCTATTGAGATTTCCAGTATTATTTAGTATTTTCCAGGTAGAATCCTTCATGATTACCACACAAGGCTTGAATTTTTCTTCAATATTTAAAGAAAACCATCATGTTCTTCCCTTTGGTTTTCTATCTGCAGCTATAGACACATGTCATTGTAATGTTTTGTTTTATCTTCACCATCTGTCCTTTGAAATCTGCTTATTTAATGAACTTCATCATGTCTTCCTTTTGCTTCAGCTGTTCAGTGTCAAAGGGAAAGTTTCATAGTTGCTTTTAACATGTAACTTGGTGGGTTTTTTTCTCTTGTCTTTAAAATAATGCTTTGCTTTCCTCTTGAATTCTGTCTTTGATGTCATCATCACAAATTGTCTGGTCTTTGATCATGAGTGTCTAATGCATCAAAGTTGTTCTTGAGGTGGTCTCTCAACTCAGGTGGGATATACTCAAGGTTTGGCTTATGTACAGTTGTTGTAATTTTCTTCAGCTTCAGTTTGAATCTGCTTATGAATACTATGCTAATCTGATCCATAATCAGCACTTGGTCTTGTTCTGACTTCCAATATTGAGCGTTTCCATCATTTCATTCCAAAAATGTAGTGAATTTGGTTTCTGTATGTTCCATCTGGTGAATTCTATGTGTCTAGTTTGCTATTTATATTGGTGAAATACGTATTTCCAGTGAAAAATCATTGGTCTGCCAAAATTCTATCATGCGATCTCCAGCATCTTTTCTTTCACCTATGTCATATTTCCCAACTCCTGAGCCGTCTTCTTGGTCTCCAACTTTTACATTCCAATCACCAGTAATTATCAGTGCAGCCTGACTGCATGTTTGATCAATTTCAGACTGCAGAAGCTGGCAAAAATATTCCATTTCTTCATTTGTGACTTTAGTGGTCGGTATGTAAATTTGAATACAAGTCATATTAACTGGCCTTCCTTGTTAGTATATGTATATTATTCTATCACTGACAACATTGTACGTTAAGACGTATCTTGATATGTCTTTTTTTTGATGATGGATGTGACCCCATATCTCTTTAATTTGTCATTCCTGGCATAGTGGACCATATGATTATCTGATTCAAAATGGCCAATATTTGTTCATGTTAGATCACTGATGCCTAGAATGTCAATGTTTATGCACTCCATTTCACTTTTGATGATTTCTAATTTTCCTAGTTTTGTACTATGTACATTCCATGTTCCAATTATTAATGGATATTTACAGTTGTTTCTTCTCCTTTTGAGTTATGCCACATCAACAAAAGGAGGTCCCAGAGGATTTACTCCATTTCCATCATTAAAGTTGACTCTACTTGCAGGAGGTATCTCTTCCCATGTATCTTTTGAGTGCTTGTCATCATGGGGAGCTCATTTTTGGCACTATATCTGACAGTGTTTCTCTGCTATTCATAGGGTTTTTGATGGCTAATTGTTTTGGCAGTGGGCTGTCAGGTCCTAATCCCAAATCTTTCTTAATCTGGAAACTCAACTGGAACTCATCCAGGATTGGTGACCCTACTGGTTTCTGAAATGGCTGTGGCATAACTTTAAGCATCATAGCAACATGCAAGCCTCCACAGTACAACCAACTGACAGACAAATTTGGGTTAGTTGACCTCAGCCTGTTTGAAATCCCAAAGTTTCAGGCTTTTCTGGGACTGTTGATCAGCCCTAAACTCTTTAAAAATTAGTTGGCTTCTGTTCTGCTTGATTATATTTATCATGATGATATAAGCCATACTCACTCACATTCTTTTTTCTGACATAGTCATTTCTTTGATCTCAGTGAAACTAAACTGAATGGAAAAATCAAATCAGACATTTTCTACCTCTTTATACTAATTAGAAGGAAGTGTGTTTTGGACACAGTTCTGCCAAATGCTATTTCCCTAAATTATATTTTGAAAAACATGTGAATAAACAAAGCTGCCTTTATTCCTTGCCATGGAAAGTTGTTGCTGCTGCTGCTGTTGTTGTTGTTGTTGTTGTTGTTAGGTGCCACCAAGTTGGGTCTGACTCATAGAGACCCTATGCACAACAGACAAAACATTAACTGACACTGTGCCATGTCCGACACTATTGATAGTGCTTCTCTGCTATTCATAGTGTTTTCAGTGGCTGATTGTTTCAGGAGTGGGCTGCCATGTCCATCTCCCCAGCCTACAGCAATTAGTACTCCTAGGCCATCTCCTATATAAAGACTCACCAGGCTAACCTGCTTAGCTTCTGAAATCTGAGGAGATTGGACACCAGAGTGGTACTGCTGCAGAGTGCCGTGGAAAGGGGAATACTAAATCAACCATGTTATTAGCTTAATCAAAGCAGAAGTGCAAAGTCTAACATCATTTTTAGACATTGAAATCTGTTTTGAGGCCAGTCTTTCATGCAGTGCCTTGGATTGGATTGGCAAGGATCATGACATAAAAGTCTATGGTCAGTGGATGAAGATGAAGAATTTGAAGCAAATTATTCAAAAGTCTTGGAGGTATAACTGTTGTTTGATGTTTTCTATTAAAAAGCTGATGGATCTTCCAGGAATTTCCTATAGTTGTCAGTGAGGTTATTGCAACTTTTGTCCTCTTCAGTTTCCTGAAGCAATATTTATGGAGTCACAAATTTATGTGGATGGGTATCAATTCTCAAGTCATATGGCACAGTATAAAGAATATTTGTCTTCATAAATGAGGCCAGTGTTGATATCTCAACATGTTTTGTATTGTATAAATAATGTGTGTTGATGTTAATAGTTATGTAAAATACAAGAAACATAATCACCTATAATGCCACTCACTAATAATTTGTAATATGTAGTCTTGAGGCCTTTCTTCTAGGCACAAAATTAAAAACATGTAAAAGTTATATGCTTTTTTCACATAAAGAAATTTTCCCACGTAATTTAATTTCTGTGACTAAATTTGACACTCGTACTTATTTGAGTTTGGGATAATTGCTTAATCTCCATGCTTTAGTATTTTCATATGCTATATGGAGATAATTTTTCACATAGGTTCTCTTCTTGAATTAAATAGTATGATTGTAAAGTACTTGGATATTTTTGACATATTATGTGCTTAATCAAATGTTAATACTCACCCCAGTTCCATGTGCCTTTCTAAGGAAATCTGCTCAGACTCACACAGGACCATTAAAAATTTGCATGGACATGAAGAATAAAAAGGTTAGCTAAAAGTTTATGATGAATAGATGTGACTTCAGTTTCTCAGTAGGAGTCTTTGGGGCATATATTTTGATAGCATGTTATACCCTGGCCAGAGCAAGATAATGTTGAGGTGCTAAGGACATGAGGAAATTTAATCACTGGATTCAACCTTGAATTAACTACACAAGACTTGTGATCTCCTTTTCCACTTTGCACACTTTTTCTCATAGGTATTAGGGATCCATGTTATGAATCATGTTATACTTGGGCTGAGGAACTGCCACCTTGCAATCTTTTTCTATCTTACCTAGGAAAAGATATTGACACCTGTACCCCATATTCCTGATCATAGCTTTGCAAATTACTCCCAAAAATTCACCAAGGTGCCTCTTTTTTTCTGACTAGCAAGGCTTAAGAATTGCTTTTTGCTACTCTGAACTGACCAAAGCATTAGGCATCATTATACTTGATAAGATGTTCAAAAATACCCCTGCCTACTACCTCACCTTGGAGTCATTGTATTGAATTAAAGGGTTTGGCTGTTTTAGACACTAAATGCATGGGTCAATCCCTTTAGTACCTAGTACAGGTTAGTCTCTTCTTTTTATACTGGCATATGATATTTAAGCTCTAGGATGTCTTATAAATAACAGCCATGGAGATTTGACTTATGCTGGAATGAGCACATTGTTTCAAGGAGTTTCTCAGTTTGGCTGCTTTCTTAGCTTATGTAAACTATGGGCTAAGAACACTCACAGCCTAAATTATTACAAGTGGTCACTGATGACTAGGCCATTTTCTTCACTCAAGTAAAGAATCAGCGGAGATTTGAAATTTGCTTTATAAGAGCTATCTGTTAAAGTATCTTGCCTCTTTTGTTAGTTTTACCGAATCCCTGAAGAGTGCTTGAACTTGGAATGAGTTGACCTTTTACAATTTCCCAAAGTGAGCCGGTGAATGCTGATTAAGTTGCTAAGGTTAGGAATTGGGTTTCTCTTCTGCTAAACACGAGAAAGGAAGGTACCCTCAAAGACAAAAGAGGAAAAGAGGACACTGAATAAAAAGGGTGTGTTGTTGTAAAGTCCAAACTGTGAAATCAATGCTAGTAAGATCAGAACTAATGAACCTGGCAAGGGCAGAGGCTAAAATCCTGGTCTACATGAGGGTATAAAACATCTTTAGTCCTGATAGAGGCAGAGGGAGAGAGAGAGAGAGAGGGAGAGAGAGAGAGAGAGAAAGAGAGAGAGAGAAAGAGAGAGAGAGAGAGAGAGAGAGAGAGAGAGAGAGGGAGGGAGGGAGGCAGAGAGAGAGAGATTGAGATTGGAGGTGTTGGTTTAAAATAAACTGGAAAGGGAGAGAGTGGGATGGAAGTGAGAATAGAGATGAGTTTTGAGATCACCATTTTTCCTGGCCTGGCCTATCATACCAGCAGCAAACTAGACATACCTTAGCAACTGTCTACAGATGAGTGAACCTAAAACCCAAGAGATTTTCACTAATAACATGAAGTATGCATGCTCAGATGGGAAATGTTCATTAAGAAGATAATAAGAAAGCCTGAATTTTCTGCCATGAAAAAGACTTTAGGACAATGGCTATCTACTTTGTAAGTTAGAATCACCTGTAGAATTTTTGTTAAAATACTGGTTTGGGGTGCCAACTCAGGAAATTATGATTTAATTGGAGTGGTTCTGGGACAGGAAATCTCTGCTCATTAATAGCTTCCCAGGTGATGCTAATGTGCAGCCAAAGTTGCCATTGCCAGCTCTAATCTACAAGAAAGGCTGACTCATATTAATGCTAGATTTACTCCTACATGAGAACAAATCTTTGCATGGAAGAATCACTCTGTCTTCTATGGAGATATAAATTTTAGAGATATAAATTTTATCAGGTTTTTCACATAGTCAAATAACATATGGGCTCTCAATTAGTTTTAATCTAACAGACATATTTCAGGTAACATTAAGTAGATCAGTAGTCTATCTTGATTTCAGCTAACTGGATCATTATTCAATTGTCTAATTAACTAGACATATTCTTAAACTATATAGAAGACAGGCTATATTTTTAAAGGATCAGTAATACAAAACAATATAAAAAGAAATTATTGGGGCCCTATTGTTTTAATTGTGTAGTATAACAAAATGATGAAATTTAGTTTTAAAAATGCTTATAGCTTGTTCTTATATCCTGGAAATATTCTGACCTAGAAATGTTCATGGGTTTGAATTGCTCAATAATGAAAAACAATGAAGTGAAGACAGCTTCACATAGCTCACTTACCTCCTCATCAAGTCTTGGAAGACCAAAATGATTAGAAACGAAGACTCCACAACCTTTGCTGGTTATAACACATAAATCTCATCTTCACTAAATTTCTTCTGAAAGAGGTAGGGATGGTTTTTAGGGTCTCACTGCCAAATAAATGAATCTCATGTGGATGTATTTTCAGTTCAATAAACTTCATTAATTTAGGAAACATCATGACAGAACATCCTAAGGAGTTTAGCTTAGTTGGTAGAGTGCTGCTCTGCATTCTCTGAGGCCCTGGGTTCCAACCCCAGTACTGCAAAAGTGGGGGAAGGACCTGGCAGCCCGCTCCTGAAACAGTCCTGAAACAGTCAGCCATCAAAAACCCTAGGAATAGCAGAGAAGCACTGACAATAATGCCCAGCATGGCACAGTGTCAGGGGGTGTTTTGTTTTGTTGTACTTAGTGCAGCTGTGAGTAGGACACCAACTCGATGGCACCTAACAACAATAGAGTCTGCAGCTATACCACTGTGGTGTCTGATCCTGCCAGATCTTGGAAGCCAAATAGGGTCAGGCCTGGTTAGTACTTGGATGGGAGACCACCTGGGAACACTAGGTTCTGTAGGCTTGGGAAAGGGGCCAGGCAACCCACTCCTAAAAAGCAATCTGATTTATAAAAGAAGTATATGCAACCAAATTTTTAGAAAACCTTATACTTATCATCTTTGTAGAAGAATAAGACATAATCTATATCTTGGAAAAGGTTACAATCATGATCTGAGGTCTGAGCTGCATGAAGTCACTGCACCAGCCTGACCATAAGAGGCAATATATTAATAGTCCCATACCTACCAGTAGTAAACCCTGGAATTAATTTTGGTAGCCTTTAACCCTCTACCTAGTGAATTCTGAGGGAGTCCTTCTGAGTCTTCAGCCAATTAAACATATTCTACTTTTTAAACTCAATTGCATAAGCCACGTTTGTGAGATTAATTAACTCTTCTCTCCTGTTTTACACTCTAGTTGTCTGATAGGATGAGATTAGAGTCCAAAGCTCCAGCCCCATGACATGGGACCTTGATAATTAGACTAACATTTAGTAGTTCACTCTAAGAACTGGGAGCTATTTTACTTGGTGAAAACTGAAAATGTAGGACTAGTTAATCAAAAATTGTGAAGAAAATGAATATGGTCAGAGCAGAGCATTAATCTAACTGCTGAGCCTGTGTGAACACAAAGCCCTACACCACTGTTGTGAACCCAGGACTGCCTGAATCATATAAAAATAGGAACATATGAATTATATTAAAATGAAAACAAAAACAAAATCCAAAGTTTTGCATAACTCTGAAGAGATGACAGCATTAACCTAATTATACAAGTCCTCATACTTATTGCCTTAAGGCTAGAGAGTTGCCTTAAGGCTAGAGAGTAGAGCAGATCTTTTGTATCCCAATAGCTTCCGGATATTGCCCAACTCCCTTCAGTTAAAGTTACTTGAATGTTTGTATTCTTCTTAAGGACATGAACTCACACAGAGTTAGTTCATTTCTCCCTGACCTACAACTCATATTATTGGTTCTACTGAATTTCAAGCCTTCATACTTTGGACTAACATACCACTACCTACTTCTGAGGTCTCCATCTTGCAAATGGCAGATCATGGACTTCTCAGCCTCCATAATCACACCTCAGACTCTTTATAATAAGTTTATATGTGCTACAGTATATGTGCTATATATGTGTGAGGATATTATATATTTGCATATAAATCTATTGTTTGTTTCTTTGGAAAACATTGACTAATAAATCTTGTATTTGTTTCAAGTTGCTATTTGTTGAGTTCATTCAGCTTATTTTTCAGTTTAGTTTTAATTTATAAAGTGATTCTTAAATTTTATTTTCTTGATTCCTTTTCTGAATTCTATTAACTCATGTCTGAGGTATTTTTTTAGCATACATTATGGTGTTCTTTCATATAATCTTAAAAGTAGTTTTGAAATAGAGCATTGAAATTTTAGCCTGTTATTTGAGTATGTATTTCAGTCTTGATTCTGTTGCTGGAAGGAATATTGTTTCATTCCTTATTCTCTTTTGTCTTACAGAATACTTAGAAGGAATTTGACCTCAACATTTTTCTGGTGCGTATTTGTTACGTAAAATTTGTTTTCTTGAAACTTTAGAAAGAGGCAGAGTTCAAGACTGCCTTTCTAACTAAAATGAGCTGCTTCTGTTGTGTTTGAGTACTATTAAAAACTCACATTTTTGTTTTCTCAAGCTTCTTTCTGATTCTATTCCTCAAACTTTTATTTGGACCTTTATTTTTTTATTTTTTGCTTTCTCTTCTTCTATCCAACTTGACTTCTTCCCTGTGTGATGACTCAACTTGAGAGAAGCCTGCAAGTACAGATTTAGGAGTCAGTGGGGCCACACTGCAGGCCCCGTCTTCACTCATTTTTGGCATGTGCAACATTCCTTCTGTTTGCAGCTGCTGTTCTCAGTTTGGTCTGCCATGTTTTCCAGTGAATACATATTAGCTATTTGAAGCTTGTTGTGTTCTCTTATACATTAGACATCTTGTTCCTCCCTTTTATTTTCTTCTGTCCAGTTGCTCAAAGAAATATTTTCACATTTGGTAGTTTTTTCTTATTTGCTTTTATTATGGGTTCTGTGGATATCCTACTACCTGGTTTTGTTACAAATGTCTCATTTTTATTGTTTTGCTATCTCACAGCTACTTCTGGTTTTATGTGGGATTTGGGAAAAGTAGGCTTCTACTGCTTATTCTATTTTCCTAGAGCCCTTTAACTGTAAGCACTCTTGCTTGTTTATCAAAATAAGCTGATCTGGCCTTTACTAGATCACAATCTGTTATTTCTTTCAATAAAAAGGACATTTATTGAATCTCTACTACTGTAAAAGATTTTATAGCCTTTTAAAATGATTCTGCATATATTCTGAAAGTAATATATATGTGCATATCTTCAAAAATTATTCTGAACAATTGGATATTATAAATTTTAGAAGACACACAGCTCTACCACTCTTTTTAATTAATTTATATAAGGGAAGTTTGACTACACTTGTAATACCTATTTTGGGGATGATTGACAAGACATATTCTCTGTTCTAGCTTCAAAATGGCTCAGAATCCCAGTGGCAGCCAGAAGATTTCAAAACTCTTGAATCTGAGGAAATCTTCAATAAAAATATGGCTATGGTAACATCCTTTAATTTTTTTTACATTACTGATTTCCTCTGGAAACTTCTAAAAAATATAAAATCTCAGCCGGGCTCAGTGGCACATACTTGTAATCCTGGTGACGCAGGAGGCAGAGGCAGGACAATATCAAGTTTGAGATCAGAGGCAGTCTGTGTAATTTAGTGAGAACCTGTCTCAAAAAGTAAGAAAATGTACTGGGGGTGCAGCTCAGTGGTACGGCACTTGCAAAGCATGCAAGCGTGATGCCCTGGGTTCAACCCCCAGCATATACATGTGGAGATATTCATATATATATATATATATATATATATATATATATATGAATATATATATATGAATATATATATATATGAATATATATATATAAATATATATATATATATATATATATATTCCCAGCCCATTGCATAAACTTTATATGATAGACTCTCTTCAGTAATAAATTCATGTTTTGGTAAATATTTGAACATTTTCCGTGCACAAAATAGTTGAATGCCATGTTTGAGAAGCGGAGAATTTACTCTAGAGTGGATCAAACTGGTAATATACTAAAATTCAGTGGAAAAAGCAATAGCAATTTGGATGTAAGTCAAGGCAAAAGGAGAGTAGAGTGAAGTAAGGATAACTGATGTGGAGCTAACAGACACTGGGAAAATTCAGAAGACTGGTTGTAGTTAAATGGGGAAAGCAGTTACATAGTATTGTGATTCCGTCTTGTAGGGCTTTTCAGAAAATTCAGGACTGGTGTGGCATGCATGCATGTACACACATACACACATACAGAGGATAGCTAAGAATGTATACATATTTTAACAAAGGAAAATCTATTAGAATTGTAATACTCCATATATACTGATAACAAAAGATGAACACAAGCCATGTTTGACTCCTGAAAATACAAGAGGTGCTCAAAGTAGTTACCATAGCAGAATAAATAGGAGTTGTTTCTGTCTGAGTCCTTCCAGATTTTCCCTTGTGCATATCACACAGAGTACCATGCACCTCAAACTTACCACAAATGTGTATGATTGTTAGATGTGTTAGAGGTTCCATTGCATACTCAGACCTCTACTGTCATTGTACTTCCACAACTTTCCCAAATTTCATCACTTCAAAATGGTCTTTTGATCGTAGAACTATAAGTGTACTTCTGCCATTTTCTCTGACTCTCCTGCTTTTCTCATGGTAGCAGTAGCATTCACTTGATTAATGCAATCTTCTAAGTGAAATCATACTACACATTGCTATGATAATTCAATTTCGAAAAGTAACACACAGATAACATCTCTTAACATGTATTTGCATTTATTTGGCACCCTTGGTATATATGAATGACATGAATGTCAAAATACCACCCTCTAGAGCTCGAGTGAGGGCTTGGATTTAGCTCAGTTGGTAGAGCATCTCGCTGCAGTCTCTGAGGTCCTGGGTTCGATTCCCAGCACTGTAAAAATGGGAGGAGGACATGGCAATCAACTACCGCAGCAATCCCAGGACAATCAGCCATTGAAAACCCTATGAAGGCCTCTTTGAGTCAGACACAAATTGATGGCACCTAATAACAACAACAAGAGCTCAAGGAAGGGTTGGATATTTAGTTATAAAATTCTTTTCTGGTGAATCTGAGGATTGCCCATAATTCTCATTTAGAAACAAATATATCAAAGCTCCAGAGCTTTGTGCACTCATTACCAACACAGTGCAGTTAGCATGTCAATCAAAATGTAATTGCCATTCTTATTTTATATCTGAATATTTAATACATACAAAAAACAGAAGTTTTTGTGCTGGGTTTGTATGTAGGTAGGTGGTAGAACAGTTGCCTGATATGTTCCAGGTCCTAGATTGGATCCTGAGTACTGTAAATCAAATAAACAACAACAAATCAGAAGTTCTAGACTAAGTCTAAGGGTAGCCACAGGGAGCTATCTACTGAGTAGCTTAATATACAACTATGGATACTGTATACACAAAGACTCAGAGTGCTTGAATATCATTGCCTAGAAAATCTCAGATTTACCTCAGATTTAATGCTTGGGTTGCTTGGTACATTGTACAATGTGTTGCCTTTTTCCATTTTAATCAATAGAGGCATGTACATATATTTTAATAGCATGAGTCATTCAGGATCAAGAGAAGTCAGCTGAGTTCTAGAGACATTCTATGGGAAATGATCTCCAAATGATTGGAGGTTATAATTATAGTTGGAATATGATATGTCTCCGCCAGGCTAATGTGTTGAATGCTTTGTCCCCAGCTAGTGTAGTTAATGTTAGGAGGTGGTATAAACATCAGGAAATGGGGACTAGCTCAGGGAATTAGGCCATTGGGCGTCATTTTGAAGGTTATACCTAGTCTCTTGTCCTTTCATCTCTACCTTTCTCTCTTTATCTCTCTCCCACTCCCTCTCTGCTCCCTGGGTTCCAAATATGAACTGCTCTGCTTGGCCTTGCTTTCCCTGCCATAATGGAGTGACGTATTTAAAACTGTAAGCAAAATAAATCATTCCTCTCTTAAATTTAAATTGTTTCTGTCAGATATTTGATCACAGTGAGAAAAAAGGAAAGGATACAGTAGGTAAGAGGAGATTAATTACAGAAAACAACTTGTTAAAAAATTATCACTATCTGGGAACTTATGCAAATCACTTAAGTTTTTTTTATTTTATCTAAGAATGATTACAATAAATCTGTGTTTTCAGACTGTGTTCACAAACCATTAAAACTATTATGAGTCAGGTGCTGTGGCATGTGCCTGTAATTCCAGTGACTTGGGGAACTGAGCCAGTAAGATTGGAAGTTCAAGGACACAGATAGCCTGTCTACAACTAATCTCTTCTTTGGCAATATCTAATGTACCATCAATCCCATCTATCATATCTTTTATCTCAGATGTTGTAGTTTTTATTTCTTGAGGTTTGATATTTGGGTGTGTTACATATATATTTATATATATCATACATATCTCTCTTCAGCATGCTTAATTTTTCCTATAGCTTGTTGAAGAAATAAAATAGAGAAAAACTGGTTTAATATTTATGTCTGGTAAGCCTTTTATCTAGGTCAGTTTGAATGCTTGACTTTTTTCTCGCCTAATTATGGGTAATATTTTCCTGTTTCCTTTTTTTAAACATTTCTGATAATTTTCAAGTAAGTGTCATGCATTGTGAATTTTATTTTAGTGGATGTTGGTTATTTATTTATTTATTGTATTCCTATAAATATTTTTGAACTTTGTTTTGAAATGCATTTAAGTTGCTCAGAAGCACTGAATATTTCAAGTCTTGCTTTTAAGCTTACTTAGGCAAGAAAGAGCAGCATATAATTTAGGGCTAATTAATACACACTATTGAGGCAAGACAACCAGTTCCCTGCTTAATACCTGTGAATTCTGAGCTATTTTGGCTCACTTGGGATCAAAGATTATTTCTGACCATCTGTCCAACCACTTAACTTCAGGTAGTTTTCTCATAGCATGTGCTGATCACCACATACCACTGTCTCATCCTTTCTCTTTATGCAGCTATGATCTATGACTCTCTCTCTCGGGGTCTTTCAGTACTATTTTTTCCTCTCACTCCACCAGCCTATACCCGGGTCCTTCTTCATGTTCCATTGCTGATATTCTGTTAAGGCAATGAATTGAGACAATCATAAGGTTCATCTTATTTGTTTCCCATCCCTCAGAAATCATTGTCTTTTATTACCTGTATCCAATGACTTGAAGGGTGTTCTTTAAAGTGATTTTCAAGTTTGTGTTATTATTATTATATGTAATATAGGTAAGAAAATAAAAGACCTTACATTGCCTTATGATTAGAATATGAAATATTCCCCACATACTTGGTCACTGATAGTGACATTATTGTGGGAAGTCCTGGAAACTTTAGACAGTGGGGCCTGATTGGAGGAAGTAGGTCAGTTGGGTGCATACTTCTGGAGGGTATACTTGAACCCCCTCCTTTGCCCTCTGCTTCTTTTCTCTTATGAGGTGAAATGTCTCCCCTACTACATGTTCTTACCAACATAATGATCTGCCCAAATGTACAAACACAAGGACCCATAGGCTGAAACCTCTGCAGCCGTGATCAAAATAAATCTTTCTTCACTTTGAATTTTTCTCTCAGGTATTTTGGTGACAGAAATTCACAAATCACAATATAGAGAATTAGTACCAAAGAAGTGGTGTTATTGCTGTGACTCAACCTAACTATGTAGTTCTGAAACTTTTGGTATGGGTTTGTTACAGAAATTTGGAAAAGGTTGGAGAAGCAGGCTAGAGAATGCCTAGAATGCTGTCAGCAGAGTTTTATGGGTGAATCTGGTGAGAGCTTAGAAGATTAGAATGCTGATAGAAATGTAGACAATAATAACTGGTCTCATACATTTTAGGTGGAAATAGGGACTCAATTAGGAAATGAACTAGAGGTCATACATGTTATAGCCTAGTGAAGAATGTGTACATTTTGTCCAGGTCCTGAGAGTTTGAGCAAGACTGAATTAAAAAGTAATGGACAAATTAGTTTAGAGGAAGAAATGCCAAGACAGCATTCTCCTCAGACTACAGTATGGGTATTTTGCGCTGCTTTTAGCCAAGTTTCTAATGAAATTTGGTAGCAAAAAGTAGGGTATAAAGAGTTGAAAAACATGTTTTTGGCTAGAGTAACAGCACGAAAACAACAAGAAAGTTGTAGATAAGAGAGCACGGTTGTTAAAGAGATTAGCACCAGTAAAAAGAAATCAAGCATTTTGCACTGGGACAATAGGAAAAGTTCCTTGAGGGCATCTCAGGAATTGTTCAGATCCTACCTGTTGCAAGATCAAGGGTATAAAGTTGTTAACTCATTTGAAAGACATTTCTTTGAGAAGGAATCACTGCTGGGGAGCCCCAATCACACAAGCCTAACCAGAGAAATGTTTTTTCTGGATACAGTCATCCAAAAATTCAAAGGCCACAGTAGCTGTTTTTCCAAGGGGCTGGTGGTAAACCTTGGTAGCATCTATGTGATGTTGGTTTTACCGTCTTACAAAGTGCAAGAGTTACAGAATCATAGAAGAGTCTCCACTGAGATTTCAAAAGAAGGCCTGGGAGGTCAGGCAATGACTGGCAAGGTAAGCATTCCTGCAGATATCCCCTGACACGGTGATATATGAAACTGTGAGAGTAAAGCTTAAACTTCAGTGGAACCCCTAAGATGTTAGAAATGCCAGGAATATGGAATTTCTGCCAAGGAAAGCTGCAGGCAACAAGTGGAAAAAGCACAAGACAGAGGTCATGTGGGCTGCAACCAACAAGGCCATAGAATTAGGGCTGCTGAAGTCCTTGGAAGGGTTTGTCATGCTACCATGTTCCCTGCATGTCAGATATGGAGCTAACAGATTTACTGTTCGCCCTGCTGGGTTTTAACCTAGCTTTTATCCTTCATTGTTGTTCTTCTGTCCCTCTCTTGAGAAATGGGAAGGTTTAATGTACATGGGGAGTAAGTAACATGGTTTTAATTTTATAAGGCTCACAGCTAAGAGTTTGCCTTGAGTTCAGAGGAGCTTTTAGGTTCGAACTTTTGAAAAATGCCGAAACTGTTAACACATTTTGGAAATCTTGGGGATCGACTAAATGCATTCTGCATTATGAGACAGCCATGAGCCTTTATGCCAGGGATGGAATATTGAGGTTTGAATATGAAGTGTCCCTCACAGGCTCATGTGTTGAATGCTTAGTCTCTAGCTTGTGGCATTATTTGGGGAGGTTCTGGAAACTTTAGGAAATGAGATCTTTTTAGAGGAAGTAGGTCACTGGGGGTATGTCTTTGAAGATTATGCCTGGTACACAGTTCCTTCTAGGCCTTCTGCTTCCTGTTTATCACAAGGTGAAGAATCTCTCCCACCACATATTCCTACCACAATGATGTTCTGTTCAAACACGTGAGCCCAAGTAATCATGGACTGAACTGTCTGAAACTGTGATCACAATAAATCCTTCCTCCTTTTAACTTGTTCTCTCAGATATTTTGATCACAGCAATGTTTAAGAAACAAATACACATACTATTTTAAAAGCATATGAACACTTTACTTTAATGAATTTTATCTTGAGCACTATTTTGTTTTGATTTTCCCTATTTTTCACCAATACAAATAACATGATGTTTATAACAATTTCATTGAAAGACCAAGAAAGTTGTTTCAATTCCTAGAGATGTTATAAGATACATATTCTGAGTGCATATGAAAATTAATTTCTAAGTACTTTTGAGATTGTTACAGTAATTTTTCAAGCCAGAATTTCTGGTTGTTGTTTAAGTTTTGTGAGAAATTTAGCATCTTGATAAAGAGCATGGATATTCTTTCTGCATTTGAGATCCTTCCAAAGTTGTTCTTTATCAGTTTAAAAATAATCCTTGATCTAAAATATAATTTTTGATTTTAGTGTAATGTGGTGAACCTATAGGATTTTGAAAGTGTAATTATGGGTAATTCATTTGTTATACATTTTATATCAAAGGTAAAAATTTAAAAGTTCCTAGCTCTCAGGAATTACCAAGGAATTTTTTCCTTACATTGCATTTGAAGGAATCCCTTGTTTGCAAACAGATAGTTGAGCAAGAGAAATTTATCATTGTTTAGTTAAATAGGAGATATATATATACATATATATATGTATATATATACACACATACATATATATACACATATACATACATACGTATATACATCTATACATATACACCTATACATATACCTGCATCTATACATATGTATGTATAGATGCATATACATATGTGTGTGCATATATATATATATGTATGTATGTATGTGTGTATGTTGTTTTTAGGTGCCATCAAGTTGGTGTCCAACTCATAGCAATCCCACACACAACAGGCGAAACACTATTGTTGTGCTTCTCTGCTATGCATGGAGTTTTCAATGGCTGATTGTTTTGAGGAGTGAGTTGTTGGGTCCTTCTCCCAAGCCTACAGAACCTGGTGCTCTCAGTACTAACCATCCAAGTACTAACCAGGCCTGACCCTGCTTAGCTTCCAAGATCTTATGGGATCAGACTCCACAGTGGTACAGCTGCAGATATATATATATCTGCAGGAATGAGATGCAAGTTTTTCAAAATTTATTATAGATATTGAATTACTTTGATTAAATATCTTCAGTATTCTCAAATTAATTGCTTGCAATATCTGTTTTCTAAGAGTTTGTTCATACAATATGAGGATATCTTAGAGGCATACTTTCTTTTTTGTGAGAGGAAATGTAATATTTGTCTATTTCTTTACTTATTTACTTACTTACTTATTTATTGAGACAGGGTCTTGCTGTGTAGCCTAGGCTGGCCTAAAACTCTCTATATGGACTAGGCTGACCTCAAACTCACATCCATCTTCCTGCCTTACCCTCTCGAGTCCTAGGATTACAGGCATGCACCACCTTGCCTGAGTATTTTTAGCATTTAAAGAACCTCCATACGGGTTGTCACAGTGGCTGCACAAACTTATACTCCTACCAGTAGTATACAAGGATTCCTTTCCCCCTGCATCCTCACCAGCATTGATTGTTGTTTTCTTAATGCTAGCCATTCTGACTGCAACCAGAAAACTCTTTACGAGACATTTTAATGGATGGCTAATTCCTTCTTGGCTAATCATCCTTCTTAATGCATTATTTGCTCTCAGGAGCAGGGCTGCCCAGCCAGGCCCAGGCCAGGGGCCAGGTCGGCAAGCATATACAGTGCCTTGCAGTATGCATCACAAAACACTCTGCAGAAGAAGACTGTGGTTGAAGAGTAGCTTTTCTTCCTATGTGAGGGAACTAACTCTTTTGATAAAATAGAGGCACTAATTTCCTTTCCACTTACTATGTGTGATTTCCAGGTGGAAATCCATGTCACAGGCACCAGGCTTTTGGTGAATCCCTGTGGCCTTGCAGTGCTTCTCAGGCTTGGGAAGCTGCTCTATCTCCTAAACCTGTGGACTCCTCATCCTGCCTCCTCCAGGAAGACCTCCAAGAAACCCCACCAGTTTCACTCTGGGCCTCTCTTGCCTTCCCAGGCTGATTGTAACATAGACTTCAGTCTTCTTCCAGCTGAACTCAGCAGAACTCAAAGTCAGTAGCTTTCTAATTTTATTTTACACAAAAAATAAAGCTCAAGTATAAACCATTTATGGTTCTGGGTCATGAGATTTTTTTTCTTCTTTAACATGAATTTAAATTTCTAAAGAATTCCAAAGGAATGAAAATAGCTTATTGATTCAAAAGCTATGATGGAAAATGATGACCACTATCTTCATTAAATCAAATAGCATATGAATGTGAACAAAATGCATTGAGTTGTTGTGGAAAAGGCTTCTACCAATCAAGGCCAGATTAATAACAGAGATTTTGAGAACAATTTCATTGAAAGACCAAGAAAGTTGTTTCAATTCCTAGAGATGTTATAAGGTACATATTCTGAGTGCATATGAAACTTAATTTCTAAGTACTTTTGAGGTTGTTACAGTAATTTTTCAAGCCAGAATTTCTGGTTGTTGTTTAAGTTTTGTGAGAAATTTAGCATCTTGGTAAAGAGCATGGATTAAGAATCAAGATTTTCTAGATTCAGATTCTGAATCTGCAAATTGCTTCTCTGTGCTTTGTCTCATTTATAAAATCAAGGATTATAATGATACTTATCTTACATGGATACTATGAGTATTAAATATGTTTTTACATGTAGAGCATTCCAAAGAAGTCACTGGTGGACTGAGGTAGATAAATGTTAGCTATTAGCTACTAGCCATGACTTTTCCATTAATTATCTGTCCTGATAAATAACTTGAGAATATTTTTTAAATTCTCTGTCTAATTTCTCATTTGTACAGTAATATGGGTTTATATCTGTAAGTATATTTTATCTTAAATTGTCAACTCTGATTAATTAGCATTAGTTACCAAAATCATGAAAATTGTATCTGGCATTTCAGGGAAACATGTAGCATCAATTAACTGTCTGCAATGGGTGAGTGGCAACATATGCATACACACACACACACACACACACACACACACACACACACACACACACACTTACCATATATATGTGTGTATATATAGTTGCCTGAAGCCATAGCACTGTGGCATCCGATCCCATCAGATCTCTGAAGCTAAGCAGGGACGGGCCTGGTTAGTACTTGGATGAGAGACCACCTGGGAACACCAGATACTGTAGGCTTGGGAGAAGGACCTGACAATCTACTCCCAAAAATACATCCAACACTGAAAACCCTATGTATTGCAGAGAAGCACTGGCAACAATGTTTCGCCTTTTGTAGGTAAGGTCGCTTAGTTGGACACGGACTTGATGGCACCTAACAACAACAACAATATATATAGTTATCACATGTCTATTCTCTGTTATTAGGCACTGCATGACTCCAATGAATTATGCATCACTATATGCTTACACACATATATGTACACATATACTATCTCATTTATATTTTATAGATCTATATATGATACAAATTCCTTGTCATCACAATTGTTTTTTCAGCTTCAACATGATCTAGTTATCTGACATAGCTTTTTAAAGAGTCAAACTCTTAACAAAATTCCTACAACATTAACAATATAATTGACTTCCAGAAACCTCAACTCCATTATTTATATTTGGAAATGTTTTTGTGTGGCTAAACCTACATCCATGGCAAAGGCCGAGAATATGCCTGACAGTGTTCCATCTTTCTTTGCATTTACAACATGAATATGTGTTCTAAATTCTTATAATCTGACATCTTCACCCAAGATTTGGATGCTTGATGTCAAAAAAAAAAAATGAGAATATAGAATGAAAGCATTTTGGCAAAGACAGAACTCAGACGGAGTTTTGTGTTTTCATTATCTTCTCCATACTAACTCTGTGGCATGACTTCATATTTATTTGTAGCAAGGTAGATGCCAACCCTAATTATCCAAGTTCCTAAATATTCTGTGGGATTCCCTTGATCTTATAATTTATTCTCTTCAATTTCTAAGCTAGTCTGTACTGATTTGGGCTGTTTGCATGAAGAAACATGAATAGTACTTGAAGTTGCTTAGTCATTCTCTGCAATAGTTATCATATGCCAGCTCCCTGTTATTAGGCACTGTGTGACTCCAATGAATTACACATCCATTATATGTTCACACTAAATAACAGGACCATAAATAGGATATAAATAGCTTGCAGTACAAAGAAAAATAATATAAGGAAAAAAATCTAATTGACAAAAAGAGCATGGGTAAATTTTTTTCTGTTTTACCTATGTGAGTTCCCTGAGATCATGTCTTGTTGTGTTAGTCCATCAAGGCTATTATAAGAAAAGAATCATCATAAATTAGATGGCTTATGAACATTGTTTTTCCAGTTTGAGAGGCTGGAAAGTCCAAGATCAAGTTGCTGGAAGATTCCATGTCTGGCCAAAACCTATTTTCTGTTTCATATGTGGGGCCTTCTCCCTAGATCTTCACATGGTGGAAATCATGAGTTCTGTCTACAGACTTTATATATATATGTATATATATGTATATATGGGCACTAATCCCATTCATCAGGGATCTGCCTCCATGATCTTTATACCATCACCTTAGGGGTTAGGATTTCAACATATGAATTTTTGGGAGGGATATAAAAATTCAAGATTTACAATGTCCTTTACAATGGAGCAGATATCTAGCCCTTTTATGACATTAGTTTTGTATTCTCCACTTATTCCTTCTTTTGATAATACTTTAATACATTGACTATATCACTCAGGGAACAATTACCTTCAATTTCTTCACACAGCATGCCATCTACTTATTTGTCATTAGCACTATACTGCATAATAAAACCTACTATGCCAGGGACTGTGCTTTTAAAAAGTTTCTTCTCAGAAACTTCATTAAACAAACATTTAATATTTATTAAGGATGGCAATGGACTAGAGTTTGGATCAGTTGTAAGAGTGCTGCTCCACACTTTCTGAGGACATGTGTTTGATATATGGCATCACAAAAATAGAAGAAGGATATATGTAGCAATTCATTCCCAAACCAATCCTGAAAACAATCAGTCATTGAAAACCCTAAAACCCTATGAGGGTCGCAATGAGTCAGGTATGACTCCATGGCACCTAACAACAAAGATAAAAATAGTGATGTTTGAAACAGTGTTAGCCTTATTGATGGGTTTTCCAAAATAATTATTATTGTGGATTGTCCAAATATTAAATATGTGTATATTTACTGTTTCAGGAATGCCACCTAGGCTTGTCATAGTTTCACATTTGTACCAAAAGTATCCATATCATTTGTCATTAATTTTCATTGACCTCCCAGGCTTTTTCGTACAGAAGAGGGTAGATACATGTTTATTGACAATAGGGTTGCCTATCAATAAATCTATCATAAAATAAAAACAGTTGAAGTTAAGAATTTATTTAAGACACCCAACCCACATGTGTATTGCTTTTGCACCACTGTACGGTAAAAAAATAATCACCCTAATATTTCCTTAACTGAATGTCTTGTGAAATTAAATAACATATCACGTAAGCCACTTTGATTCTGGTACTAATGTTAATTGCACTCAAAGTCTTCCTTGTTGTTGTTAGGTGCTATCAAGTTGTGTCCGACTCATAGCGACCCTCATAGGGTTTTCAATGGCTGGTTGTTTTGGGATTGCCTTGGGAGTGGATTGCCACATCCTTCTCCCATTTTTGCAGTGCTGGGAATTGGACTTGGGACCTCAGAGATTGCAGAGCAGTGCTCTACCGATTGAGCTAAATCCCAGCCCCAAAGTCTTCCTAGTTGATATAAATTGAATGCAAATTTTACTGGAATGAGATGTAAAATTGTAGTTGTTTGAGTTTAACCTTTAGAAAAGAATGACCTGGTAATCCATGCAATCTTCAATATATCATCTAAATATTATGAATCTCATATTTCTTTGTGTGTAAATGGGAAATAATTACCAGCCTTAGCTTGCTTTTAAAAATAAAGATTACACAAGATAAATTATGCATAATGTACATTTGTTTGTTGTACTCTACATTTCTAGTCATATATTCACATCTACTGTCTTATCAATTCCATTGATTTTTTGAAGAATCAGTTTTTGGTTTTATCAATTTTCCTCTTTTTTTCTTCTTCTTTTTTCTATTCTTTGATGAATCATCCAAATTTATTGGTTCTTTTTTTCCTGCTTGTTTTATGCTTGCATTACTCTTCTTTCTCCGGCTTCCTAAAATAAAACTTACTGATTTTAGAGCTTTTGTCTTTTTGGAAATTTGCATTTATGTTATAGATTTCCTTCTAAGCATTGCTTTCATGTCACCTAAATTTTGATATTTTATTTTCATTTTTTACTTAGCTCTAGATATATTTTTTAAAAATTTCCCTTGACATTTATTCTTTTACTCACTTCTTATTTAGAGATAAGGGCTGGGAATTAGCTCAGTTGGCAGAGCGCTTCACTGCAGTCTCTTAGGTCCCAAGTCCAATTCCCAGCACCACAAAAAAAAAAAAATGGGAGAAGGCCCTGGCAATCCACTCACAAGGCAATCCCAAAACAGCCATTGAAAACCCTATAAGGGTCACTATGAGTCAGATACCGACTCGACGGCACCTAACAACTAACAACATTTAGAGATATATTTTAAATATCAAAATATTTACGGATTTTCCACTTATCTTTTTGTAATCAGTACTAATTTCATTGTAGTGCCAGAACATACTTTATATTATTTATATCTTTTAAATTTCTGATAATCTATGTTATGCTCCAGAATATGATCTATCTTGGTGACTGTTCTATGTGACCCTGACAAGAATATGTTTTCTACTGTCTTCAAGATGTATTATACAGGTCGGGCGCGGTGGTGCATGCCTGTAATCCCAACAACTCGGGAGGCAGAGATGGGGGGATCCCAAGTTCAAGACCAGAGGCAGTCTAAGTAATTTAGAGAGACCCTGTCTCAAAAAGTAAAAAAAAAATGGGCCGGGGGCTCAGCTCAGTGGTCCAGCACTTGCAGAGCATGCAGGCGCGAGTTCCTGGGTTCAAACCCCAGAACCGCAAAAAAAAAAAAAAAAAAAAAAAAAAAAAAAAAAAAAAAAAAAAAAGAAAAGAAAAGGAAAAAAAAAAGGTATTATGCTATAAAACTCAATTATATAAATTTGCTTGCAATTTGCTTGGTATTGCTATTCAAGTTATCTATACCTTTACTAATTTTCTATTTGATCTATCATCTACTGACAGAAGGATGTCATAATCTTCAAATATAATAGAGGACTTGCTTATTTTTTC